>PIJE02000099.1:740007-750386 GCA_002895965.2 Coryphaenoides rupestris
TGTATATACGTGTGTGTGTGTCTGTGTGTGTATTTGTATACATGTGTGAGTGTGTGTGTATACGTGTGTGTTTATAATAATTATGACGACATTCACTTGCAGCAATCCGAGCACTGGAGGCCCAACCAGCCGGACAGCTTCTTCCAGTCAGGGAGGACTGTGTGGTGATGATCTGGCACGAGGGGGGGCAGTGGAACGATGTGCCCTGCAACTACCACCTGACCTTCACCTGCAAGAAGGGGACAGGTACACACACACACACAGGTACCACCTGACCTTCACCTGCAACAAGGGGACAGGTACACACACACACACACAGGTACCACCTGACCTTCACCTGCAAGAAGGGGACAGGTACACACACACACACACACAGGTACCACCTGACCTTCACCTGCAAGAAGGGGACAGGTGCACACACACACACACACACACACACACACACACACACACCCATACCTAGATACACACTCACATAGACACATGCACATATACCATACCATACAGTGTTTTGGTCATCACATATAGATGTCTGGCTCTAACTTTCATCTTGTTAGGGTGCCTTTGCAATGCAAAGCACACTATTACTCTCCTGCATACTTATCTTCTTTTTTATTCTTCCGCCGTTTTTTCGGCGCGGAACTAGTCTCACAGCGTTGCCAGCACACACGCAAAAAATACATCAAAACGTGCGCCTTGACCGGGAATCGAGTGCTACTACTTTGTTTGTACATACCATTATTACTTTCCGAAATATTCAACATTTAACAGCATTTTTGCCCCATTGAAATGAATGGGGGTGAGTGTTCAAAAAGTGTTCAAAACCACTCATATTCAACCTCTTCCCATTCATTCATACATTCAGGTAGAAACTCCATTCAAACATTAAAACGTTCATGACACTTGGATGAATTCACACATGATTTAAAAAACAAAGTGGTTGCCACAAAAATATGCCACAAAGAAATGTCAGGGTGCTCGCAGGAGCTGTAGAGGGTTGCGGGTGGAGCAGGGTGAGGGCTCTGCAGGTTGGCACGGCTCAGCTGCGGAGGTCCGGGATGCTGGGGTGCCGAGGAGAAGAAGGAGGGGAAGTGATAGTGATCACAGGGAAGGCAACTGCACAAAAACAGGGTTAGCACAATAACTGCGAGAAGTTAAATTGGCGAGAGAAAAAGGCACTGCCGAGGGGTTGGCACAACAACTGCGAGAAGTTAGTTGGCTAGAGAAAAGGGCACTGCAGAGGGGGTCCGGGATGCTGGAGAGACGAGGAGGGGAAGGGGTGCGAACAAAGGCAAAAACCCAGGGTTGGCAAAAAGGCAACGGCGAAATGTTACAACTCCTGGGTTATGGGAAGAACTGGCGACTAGTGGAGTGCCGACCAGGTTCTTGTAGTGGTGGAAGGTGATTGAATACAAGGGACAGGTGCGGTGATTAGTAATGACGAGCAGGTGCGCAGAGTCGTGCTTCTGGCAGCGTCATCGACGCTCCTGCCGTTGCGCATGTGCCGAGGAGCGCAAAGGGCACATAGCGGGAGGGGAGAGGCGCGGATGTGGAGGCGAGGACGGACGAGCCGTAACACTATGTGCTTGCTGTGTGTTAAGCATTTAAACGTTTAAGCATCGCTTGTGTTTAACAAATGCTTTTGTTTTACAGGTTTACATGGGCATACATACATATGAAGACGAAGTCAACATAAAATCTTTTTGCTCTTTTTTTTTTTTTTTTTAAATCAGTCCAAACCTAACCTTGAACATTCTTCTAACAGTCTCTTCAAATCTACGCTTGTATTATTCATTCATAATCACGCAGATATGTTGGAGGTCGTCTGTTCTGCCTGGCGGGATACCTCGGCGGAGGTGTAATTAGGCTTGCCTCATCACTGTCATCTAAACCTAAGTCCATCAGAGGATCTGGAATGTCTCGGTCAATCTTCTTGAAGAATGAACTGTTCCTGGTGATGGTGTATCCATTCTTTCCGGCTGTCACCATGGAGCCTTTGACATTGATGACTGTGAGTGGCTCCGCTTTGTATGGAGTGGTGAGCTTGTTCCGTTTCAGTTGACGACATAGGACAGTGTCACCTGGCATGATGGTAGAAGGTGTGGCATGTCGTCGAACATCGGAACGAATCTTCATCTTTGCTTTTGCCTCGCTGTCTTTCCTGCGTACCTCTCCATCAGCAGGGATGGTGTTCGGATTTGCTGAGGGTATTTTGGTATTCATCTGACGTTGAAAGATCAGCTCGGCAGGTGATGTACCAGTGGTACTGTGGGGTGTGGATCTGTACTCACGAAGGAAGACGTTCAGCTGTTGTCTCCATGGCATCCCTTGCATCTGTGCGATTTGCTTTTCCGAGGGTCATGTCTCTCAGCTGTGGCACGGGATCCTTATAGAGCGCGAGATGGTAAGGAGGCAGGGGTTGAGCCCTTTAGATTCATACAAACCTTATAGACGTAAACGATTTTCTGTCTGAGAGTTAGGATCTGTAAGGAAACCAGTGAACAGTGCCTTTGATGCCGACGTAGTGTTCGAGACGCTCAAGGAGGATGCGATGGTCAATTGTGTCAAAAGCGGCGCTGAGGTCAAGCAACACCATCAGGGAGCTTGCATTGCTGTCCATGCTAAGGAGGAGATCGTTTACCACTCTGGTCACAGCGGTTTCAGTGGAGTATAGGCTCCTGAAACCAGACTGAAATGGTTCAAATAAGTTGTTTGCCGTCAGGTGATTGATGATTTGGCTAGCTACAATTTTTTCCAATACTTTAGAGAGGAAAGGAAGGTTAGAGATGGGCCGATAGCTGCTGAGAGCTTCGGGGTCGAGGCCAGGCTTCTTGAGTAGAGGTTTGAGTAGAGTAGGCCTTCTTGAGTAGAGTAGGCCTGGGCGCTATCCTCTGTCAAAAGGAAAAAGAAGAGAAACGCATCGTAGCGTATTCCAGCCGTGCACTCAGCGATGTAGAGAAGAGGTATTCACAAACAGAACGTGAAGCCCTTGCCATCGTGTGGAGCTGCGAGCACTTCCATCTGTATATATACAGACATCCGTTCACCATGGTAACTGACCACAAGCCGCTGGAGCTGATATGGAACAACCCAAGGTCAAAGCCACCTGCTCAGATCGAGAGATGGGGACTCAGACTGCAGCCATACAACTTTCGAGTGGAGTACAGAAAAGGAGCTGACAATCCAGCTGACTATATGTCCAGACACCCTATTCCAGTGCAGACATCCGAGAACACAAGAGCGTCCAAGGTTGCAGAAGAGTATGTCAACTTTGTAGCACTGCAAGCAACACCGAAGGCGATGACACTGCAAGAAATAAAAAGTGAGACATTAAAAGACACCATTCTGCAGCAGGTCAGCGCGCACATAAAAAACAACACATGGCATTCCATCACAGAACTCACAGTGTCCACAGATGATGATGACATACTCAGAGGCACCAGGATTGTCATACCAATAGCTCTACATCAGAGGGCATTGCAGCTCGCACATGAAAGCCATTAGGGCATCACCAAGACGAAAGCCCTCCTCAGAGAAAAGGTGTGGTTCACCAACATAGACCAGCAGATTGAAACTCTCATCAAGACCTGTCTTGCATGTCAGGCTAACACTCCGGTCACTCAGACTGAACCACTCAAGATGTCTGAGCTGCCCGAAGCACCTTGGCACAGTGTTAGTGCAGACTTCTATGGTCCACTCCCTACCGGAGAATATCTGCTAGTCATTATCGATGATTACACACGCTACCCAGTTGTTGAGGTTATCCGCTCCACCTCAGCAAACACAGTCATACCAATCATGGACAAAGTCTCCATGTTTGGAATCCCCAGGGTTGTTAAGACTGACAATGGACCTCCATTCAACAGCAGCCAGTTCTCAGAGTTTGCCAACTACTTGGGATTTCTACATAAGAAAATAACACCTCTATGGCCACAAGCCAATGCCACAGCTGAGAGAGTCATGCGCACCCTCGGAAAAGCAATTTGAATCGCACAGATGCAAGGGATGCCATGGAGACAACAGCTGAACGTCTTCCTTCGTGAGTACAGATCCACACCCCACAGTACCACTGGTACATCACCTGCCGGGTTAAAAAATTTAAGGACTTCTCCCTCTTGAAAATGGCAATGTGTAGTAAGTCACACTGCACACAGCAATCACAATGAGAAACCATAATTTAGTTGATTTTTTAGTGAATATTTTTCCTGAAAGCTATCGATTTGTGCCATGTAATTCACGTAGTAGTAAGTAACACACTCGAATGTGGAGTTAATACAGCCACCAGAATAATTAAGTTCATTTTGTGGATGTTTTTTGAATATTCTCCTTCTAAAACAGGGAGTTTTCTTATTCATGTGCATTTGACAAGGTGTAAAAATTATTATAGGCTATTCATTCTCAGGGACTGACATGTCAAGCCAACAACCATTATGTGTAATTTGCAGACGCTCCCTTACTCAGACCAAAAGGTGAAATGTGTCATTTGCAGACGGTCCCTTACTCAGACTGGAGCGTAGTCAGGATAGGTTGTTGGCTGTTGGTTCTCCATAAATGTCTGGATGAACCAGAGCTATACAGTGATGATAATATTATTATTATTATTATTATTATTATTATTATATTATTATTATTGTTGATAATATAATTATATAATAATAATAATAATAATAATAATATAATAATAACACAATAAACAACGTAAACTGACTTAACAAAACTGGAGCGCAGATTCCGAGCGCCGATGGCGGGAAAAAAATTATACAGTGGATAAGGCGCGGGCCAAATATAATCGGTCGCGGGCCAAATTTGGCCCGCGGGCCCCAAATTGGGCAGCCCTGTGTTAGGGGGTGAGGGGGGAAGACCCAGGTGCACAGCAATGGAGGAGACGTCAGTTCAAGCACAAGCCCAGAGGGGCGGTTTAACCCAGAAAACACAAAGTGGTTGCCACAAAAATATGCCACAAAGAAATGTCAGGGTGCTCGCAGGAGCTGTAGAGGGTTGCGGGTGGAGCAAGGTGAGGGCTCTGCAGGTTGGCACGGCTCAGCTGTGGAGGTCCGGGATGCTGGGGTGCCGATGAGAAGAAGGAGGGGAAGTGATAGTGATCACAGGGAAGGCAACTGCACAAAAACAGGGTTAGCACAATAACTGCGAGAAGTTAAATTGGCGAGAGAAAAAGGCACTGACGAGGGGTTGGCACAACAACTGCGAGAAGTTAGTTGGCTAGAGAAAAGGGCACTGCAGAGGGGGTCCGGGATGCTGGAGGTGGAGACGAGGAGGGGAAGGGGTGCGAACAAAGGCAAAAACCCAGGGTTGGCAAAAAGGCAACGGCGAAATGTTACAACTCCTGGGTTATGGGAAGAACTGGCGACTAGTGGAGTGCCGACCAGGTTCTTGTAGTGGTGGAAGGTGATGGAATACAAGTGACAGGTGCGGTGATTAGTAATGACGAGCAGGGGCGCAGAGTCGTGCTTCTGGCAGCGTCATCGACGCTCCTGCCGTTGCGCATGTGCCGAGGAGCGCAAAGGGCACATAGCGGGAGGGGAGAGGCGCGGATGTGGAGGCGAGGACGGACGAGCCGTAACACTATGTGCTTGCTGTGTGTTAAGCATTTAAACGTTTAAGCATCGCTTGTGTTTAACAAATGCTTTTGTTTTACAGGTTTACATGGGCATACATACATATGAAGACGAAGTCAACATAAAATCTTTTTGCTCTTTTTTTTTTTTTTTTAAATCAGTCCAAACCTAACCTTGAACATTCTTCTAACAGTCTCTTCAAATCTACGCTTGTATTATTCATTCATATTCATGCAGATATGTTGGAGGTCGTCTGTTCTGCCTGGCGGGATACCTCGGTGGAGGTGTAGTTAGGCTTGCCTCATTACTGTCATCTAAACCTAAGTCCATCAGAGGATCTGGAATGTCTCGGTCAATCTTCTTGAAGAATGAACTGTTCCTCGTGATGGTGTATCCATTTTTTCCGGCTTTCAACATGGAGCCTTTGACATTGATGACTGTGAGTGGCTCCACTTTGTATGGAGTGGGTGAGTTTGTTCCGTTTCAGTTGACGACATAGGACAGTGTCACCTGGCATGATGGTAGAAGGTGTGGCATGTCGTCGAACATCGAACGAATCTTCATCTTTGCTTTTGCCTCGCTGTCTTTCCTGCGTACCTCTCCATCAGCAGGGATGGTGTTCAGATTTGCTGAGGGTATTTTGGTATTCATCTGACGTTGAAAGATCAGCTCGGCAGGTGATGTACCAGTGGTACTGTGGGGTGTGGATCTGTACTATGAAAGATGGATGAGTGTCTCTGCGTCCGCAGCGGATAGCATTGGTCTGATCTTGGCAATGTTTCTAAGATGAAAGAATGCAGTTCTGGTGATACTTTTGACATGCTGATCAAAAGAAAGCGTAGGATCAAGCAGAACACCAAGATTCTTGACGCAGGAGCTTTGGGCAATAGTGGATCCCTCAAGGCAGAGTGTGACGTCATCAAGTTGTGATTGTTTATGCTTCGGGCCGAAGATAATCATCTCAGTTTTCCCCGTATTAAGCTGCAAGTAATTTTGGGACATCCATCTTTTAATTGCAGCGAGGCAGGATTCAACCTTTTGGATCTGTTGGAGCTGGGGGGAGTCTTTTGATCCAATGGGAATGTAGATTTGGGTGTCGTCCGCATAGCAGTGAAAGCTAATGCCAAAGCTGCGAATAATATCGCCAAGAGGGAGCATGTAGATTGCAAAGAGCAGTGGACCAAGGACCGACCCCTGGGGAACACCAAAGCTTAAGTTGCAATGCTTCGATTTTGATCCTTTGCAGACAACAAATTGTGTTCTGTCTGAGAGGTAGGATCTAAACCAGTGAAGAGCAGTGCCTTTGATGCCGACGTAATGTTCGAGACGCTCAAGGAGGATGCAATGGTCAATTGTGTCAAAAGCGGCGCTGAGGTCAAGCAACACCATCAGGGAGCTTGCATTGCTGTCCATGCTAAGGAGGAGATCGTTTACCACTCTGGTCACAGCGGTTTCAGTGGAGTATAGGCTCCTGAAACCAGACTGAAATGGTTCAAATAAGTTGTTTGCCGTCAGGTGATTGATGATTTGGCTAGCTACAATTCTTTCCAATACTTTAGAGAGGAAAGGAAGGTTAGAGATGGGCCGACAGCTGCTGAGAGCTTCGGGGTCGAGGCCAGACTTCTTGAGTAGAGGTTTGAGTAGAGTAGGCCTGGGCTCTATCCTCTGTCAAAAGGAAAAAGAAGAAAAACGCATCGTAGCGTATTCCAGCCGTCCACTCAGCAATGTAGAGAAGAGGTATTCACAAACAGAACGTGAAGCCCTTGCCATCGTGTGGAGCTGCGAGCACTTCCATCTGTATATATACGGACATCCGTTCACCATGGTAACTGACCACAAGCCGCTGGAGCTGATATGGAACAACCCAAGGTCAAAGCCACCTGCTCAGATCGAGAGATGGGGACTCAGACTGCAGCCATACAACTTTCGAGTGGAGTACAGAAAAGGAGCTGACAATCCAGCTGACTATATGTCCAGACACCCTATTCCAGTGCAGACATCCGAGAACACAAGAGCGTCCAAGGTTGCAGAAGAGTATGTCAACTTTGTAGCACTGCAAGCAACACCGAAGGCGATGACACTGCAATACAAAGCCTGCGTCAAGAATCTTGGTCTTCATCAGCATGTCAAAAGTATCACCAGAACTGCTTTCTTTCATCTTAGAAACATTGCCAAGATCAGACCAATGCTATCCGCTGCGGACGCAGAGACACTCATCCATGCATTTATATCATCCAGACTGGATTACTGTAATGCACTGTTCTCTGGCCTACCGAGCTCTACTACAAAAAGCCTCCAGCTCGTACAGAACGCTGCTGCTAGACTTCTAATGAGAACTAGGAAGTTTGACCACATTACTCCTATTCTCACTTCCCTCCACTGGCTCCCAATAAATGCCAGATCAGATTTTAAGTCAATTCCAAAAGTGAATAAAAAATCAGCAGGAAACAGGGCGTTCTCTTATCGAGCACCCTATCTGTGGAACAGTCTGCCACCTGTAATCAGGGAGGCTGACTCTGCTGATATATTTAAGGCGAGACTAAAAACCCACCTATTTACCCTCGCCTTTGGCTGCTAGGAGTGCCCCTCAGCTCTAATTTACAGCTAAATCAATACTGTTAGCACTAGCCTACCCTAGCTGCCGATGGGTACTAGGTCTGAGGATACTTGTATGTTCCCTGCTTACTGTGCTCCATCTGATCACAGCAGCACCCTAGATAATGGAGACAACATGACGGTTAGATGGAGCACAGTAAGCAGGGAACATACAAGTATCCTCAGACCTAGTACCCATCGGCAGCTAGGGTAGGCTAGTGCTAACAGTATTGATTTAGCTGTAAATTAGAGCTGAGGGGCACTCCTAGCAGCCAAAGGCGAGGGTAAATAGGTGGGTTTTTAGTCTCGCCTTAAATATATCAGCAGAGTCAGCCTCCCTGATTACAGGTGGCAGACTGTTCCACAGATAGGGTGCTCGATAAGAGAACGCCCTGTTTCCTGCTGATTTTTTATTCACTTTGAATTCGAATTGAAAATCTGATCTGCCATTTATTGGGAGCCAGTGGAGGGAAGTGAGAATAGGAGTAATGTGGTCAAACTTCCTAGTTCTCATTAGAAGTCTAGCAGCAGCGTTCTGTACGAGCTGGAGGCTTTTTGTAGTAGAGCTCGGTAGGCCAGAGAACAGTGCATTACAGTAATCCAGTCTGGATGATATAAATGCATGGATGAGTGTCTCTGCGTCCGCAGCGGATAGCATTGGTCTGATCTTGGCAATGTTTCTAAGATGAAAGAATGCAGTTCTGGTGATACTTTTGACATGCTGATCAAAAGAAAGCGTAGGATCAAGCAGAACACCAAGATTCTTGACGCAGGAGCTTTGGGCAATAGTGGATCCCTCAAGGCAGAGTGTGACGTCATCAAGTTGTGATTGTTTATGCTTCGGGCCGAAGATAATCATCTCAGTTTTCCCCGTATTAAGCTGCAAGTAATTTTGGGACATCCATCTTTTAATTGCAGCGAGGCAGGATTCAACCTTTTGGATCTGTTGGAGCTGGGGGGAGTCTTTTGATCCAATGGGAATGTAGATTTGGGTGTCGTCCGCATAGCAGTGAAAGCTAATGCCAAAGCTGCGAATAATATCGCCAAGAGGGAGCATGTAGATTGCAAAGAGCAGTGGACCAAGGACCGACCCCTGGGGAACACCAAAGCTTAAGTTGCAATGCTTCGATTTTGATCCTTTGCAGACAACAAATTGTGTTCTGTCTGAGAGGTAGGATCTAAACCAGTGAAGAGCAGTGCCTTTGATGCCGACGTAGTGTTCGAGACGCTCAAGGAGGATGCAATGGTCAATTGTGTCAAAAGCGGCGCTGAGGTCAAGCAACACCATCAGGGAGCTTGCATTGCTGTCCATGCTAAGGAGGAGATCGTTTACCACTCTGGTCACAGCGGTTTCAGGAGTATAGGCTCCTGAAACCAGACTGAAATGGTTCAAATAAGTTGTTTGCCGTCAGGTGATTGATGATTTGGCTAGCTACAATTCTTTCCAATACTTTAGAGAGGAAAGGAAGGTTAGAGATGGGCCGACAGCTGCTGAGAGCTTCGGGGTCGAGGCCAGACTTCTTGAGTAGAGGTTTGAGTAGAGTAGGCCTGGGCTCTATCCTCTGTCAAAAGGAAAAAGAAGAAAAACGCATCGTAGCGTATTCCAGCCGTCCACTCAGCAATGTAGAGAAGAGGTATTCACAAACAGAACGTGAAGCCCTTGCCATCGTGTGGAGCTGCGAGCACTTCCATCTGTATATATACGGACATCCGTTCACCATGGTAACTGACCACAAGCCGCTGGAGCTGATATGGAACAACCCAAGGTCAAAGCCACCTGCTCAGATCGAGAGATGGGGACTCAGACTGCAGCCATACAACTTTCGAGTGGAGTACAGAAAAGGAGCTGACAATCCAGCTGACTATATGTCCAGACACCCTATTCCAGTGCAGACATCCGAGAACACAAGAGCGTCCAAGGTTGCAGAAGAGTATGTCAACTTTGTAGCACTGCAAGCAACACCGAAGGGCGAACACGCGCCGCGCGCCTCCACAGTTGCATGCGCAAGCATGGAGTTCAACTGATGCTAAGTGAGAGCCGACAGCCTGAGGCAAGCAACAGGCCGATGACACTGCGACGAGAGACTAAAAGATGCGAAATGAGCAAGAGCGAGCGTTCGATTCTTTTGGAGATTCACGTGCGGCGGCGAACGATGACACAAAATTCCAACACGACTCGCCATTCAATCGTGCTGCGCCCCACTATCT
>PIJE02000099.1:750411-766157 GCA_002895965.2 Coryphaenoides rupestris
AGATAGTGGGGCGCAGCACGATTGAATGGCGAGTCGTGTTGGAATTTTGTGTCATCGTTCGCCGCCGCACGTGAATCTCCAAAAGAAGCGCGCTGACCTGCTGCAGGATGGTGTCTTTAATGTCTCACTTTTTATTTATTTGCAGTTCATCGCCTGTTTAGCTTGCCAGTGCTACAAAGTTGACATACTCTTCTGCAACCTTGGACGCTTCTTTGTTGTCTTGGATGTCTGCACTGGAATAGGGTGTCTGGACATATAGTCAGCTGGGATTGGTCAGCTCCTTTTCTGTACTTCCACTCGAAAAGTTGTATGGCTGCAGTCTGAGTCCCCATCTCTCGATCTGAGCAGGGTGGCTTTTGAACCTTGGGTTGTTTCCATATCAGCTCCAGCGGCTTGTGGTCAGTTACCATCGGTGAACGGATGTCCGTATATATACAGATGGAAGTGCTCGCAGCTCCACACGATGGCAAGGGCTTCAACGTTCTGTTTGTGAATACTCTTCTCTACATTGCTGAGTGGACGGCTGGAATACGCTACGATGCGTTTTTCTTCTTTTTTCCTTTTGACAGAGGATAGAGCCCAGGCCTACTCTACTCAAACCTCTACTCAAGAAGTCTGGCCTCGACCCCGAAGCTCTCAAGCAGCTGTCGGCCCATCTCTAACCTTCCTTTCCTCTCTAAAGTATTGGAAAGAATTGTAAGCTAGCCAAATCATCAATCACCTGACGGCAAAACAACTTATTTGAAACCATTTCAGTCTGGTTTCAGGAGCCTATACTCCACTGAAACCGCTGGTGACCAGAGTGGTAAACGAATCTCCTCCTTAGCATGGACAGCAATGCAAGCTCCCTGATGGTGTTGCTTGACCTCAGCGCCGCTTTTGACACAATTGACCATTGCATCCTCCTTGAGCGTCTCGAACATTACGTCGGTATCAAAGGCACTGCTCTTCACTGGTTTAGATCCTACCTCTCAGACAGAACACAATTTGTTGTCTGCAAAGGATCAAAATCGAAGCATTGCAACTTAAGCTTTGGTGTTCCCCAAGGGTCGGTCCTTGGTCCACTGCTCTTTGCACTCTACATGCTCCCTCTTGGCGATATTATTCGCAGCTTTGGCATTAGCTTTCACTGCTATGCGGACGACACCCAAATCTACATACCCATTGGATCAAAAGACTCCCCCCAGCTCCAACAGATCCAAAAGTTTGAATCCTGCCTCGCTGCAATTAAAAGATGGATGTACCAAAATTACTTGCAGCTTAATACGGGGAAAACTGAGATGATTATCTTCGGCCTGAAGCATAAACAATCACAACTTGATGACGTCACACTCTGCCTTGAGGGATCCACTATTGCCCAAAGCTCCTGCGTCAAGAATCTTGGTGTTCTGCTTGATCCTACGCTTTCTTTCGATCAGCATGTCAAAAGTATCACCAGAACTGCATTCTTTCATCTTAGAAACATTGCCAAGATCAGACCAATGCTATCCGCTGCGGACGCAGAGACACTCATCCATGCATTTATATCATCCAGACTGGATTACTGTAATGCACTGTTCTCTGGCCTACCGAGCTCTACTGCAAAAAGCCTCCAGCTTGTACAGAACACTGCTGCTAGACTTCTAATGAGAACTAGGAAGTTTGACCACATTACTCCTAATCTCACTTCCCTCCACTGGCTCCCAATAAATGGCAGATCAGATTTTCAATTCGAATTCAAAGTGAATAAAAAATCAGCAGGAAACAGGGCGTTCTCCTATCGAGCACCCTATCTGTGGAACAGTCTGCCACCTGTAATCAGGGAGGTTGACTCTGCTGATATATTTAAGGCGAGACTAAAAACCCACCTATTTACCCTCGCCTTTGGCTGCTAGGAGTGCCCCTCAACTCTAATTTACAGCTCAATCAATACTGTTAGCACTAGCCTACCCTAGCTGCCAATGGGTACTAGGTCTGAGGATACTTGTATGTTCCCTGCTTACTGTGCTCCATCTAGCCGTCATGTTGTCTCCAATATCTAGGGTGCTGCTGTGATCATGACTGGATACCTGGCCACCCCACCTGACGGCTACCAGCTTGCTCTCCAGCCAGCACCCCATCATAATATTACTATCGCATTTACTATTTGTACTTTGTCATTTACAATTTGTCATGATTTTTTACCCCTGTTTTTAAATGCAACTTTTGAAAAGTGACTCAAACACTAAAACGCATGCATTTTCCCCTCTAAATGACACAAAAAGATTTTCTCTGTCACACACTCACACAACAACGCACGGTCTGTCTGCCTGGCTGCAAAAGTGTATTGTGAGTTACGTCAGCACGGCTCAGCTCAATAGAGAGGCAGACAGTCATGGGCAGTAGCAGCAATCGTTAGCTGACTGCAGCAGCAGTAGCATGCGTTCGATGAGACAAACGATGGGTGGGCTTATTTTTTGGGGTTAAATCATTTAAACACATTCAGTTCAGAGTACAATTGTTTGGTTAGGAAGTCACGATTAAAAAAAAAAGAAGACGAATTTAGAATTTCCTCCGCACAGTAGCATTAACAATCTGAAAAGGGCTAAGCCTTCAGTAACGTCACTACATGCTAGTGCACTCACTCACTGCAGACAAGGTTTTCAACATTTGATTTAAAGACATGTATTTCTCTGGTGGCTTGTTTGCTAAACTTACTTAATACGTTTAAATAGTTCAACGACCACAGTTAAAACCCAATGAATATAGTTGGTCACGAATGTTTGATCTTGAACAGAACTTACATCAACCAACATGTCTCAATCAAAATTGTACAGCCAGAAAGTATAGAAAGGAGTGGGAGTCTGTACCTGAATTTAAAGGGTGGCTGAAGCCAGTAATTGGGGATGATTGTAGGGCATACTGTGCGTACTGCAAATCAGATATGCTTGCAAAAATGTATGACATCAAAAAACATTGTGCTACAGCAAAGCGTATTAATAAATCAAAACCGTATAACCCCGCAATGCAGTCTACATTACCACAGTTGGTTAAGAAAGTGTCACGGTCTCTACCGTGTCTCCGGGCTCCGGTGCCGCCCCAGCGTCATTAGCGGCACCTGCGCTGCGTTCGCGGCTGTCAGCGATCAACAATCAATCCCAGTATAAAGACTCCGGCATCCCACCCACAGGTTGTCGGATCATTGTTGCTAACTCTCTGTTACAAACTAGCTGTTGTTCTGTAGTTAAATTACCTGTCTACTACCCGTTTGGATCCCGATCATCGCCAGCCAGCCGATCATCGCCCTGCCTACCCTGTCTCTCCCTACCTGCCGGTTCCCGCATCTGCCTGCTGCGCTCGCCACCCGTACCGCTGGCTTCACTCCCGTTTCTCCTCTGTATGTATCGTCAATAAATAGAAGTACTGCATGACTCCGAGTCTGGATCTTGCGTTTGGGTCCTCCTGCACACCACGTGACAGAATGATCCGACCAAGCATGGACCCAGCAGACTCAGGCTTGGAGTTAATTAGTTTATGGCAGTACTTTGCCAGCCGGTGCGACCCGCTGCCTACCTACAAGACTGAGCAGTCGCCGAGCTACCTGGGGACCCGCCTGGCCCTGGGGGGGCCTCGGAGTGTCCAGCAGTCTCACAGGCATCGGGGCAGGCAACCCCTGCCATCCCGGGTCCCGGCTGGACCGCAGCAGTCCCGGCCGGTTCCTGCTGCTAGGTCGCAGCCATCCCTGGTCCCGGTCCCGGCTGGACTGCAGCAGCCCCTGCCGGTTCCTGCTGCGAGGTCGCAGCCATCCCTGGTCCCGGTCCCGGCTGGACTGCAGCAGCCCCTGCCGGTTCCTGCTGCTAGGTCGCAGCCATCCCCTGTTCCTGCTGCTAGGTCGCAGCCATCCCCGGTCCCGTTCCCGGTTCCTGCTGCTAGGTTGCAGCCATCCCAGGTCCCGTTCCCGGTTCCTCCTGCGAGGTCGCAGCCATCCCTGGTCCCGGTCCCGGCTGGAACGCAGCAGCCCCTGCTGGGTCGCAGCCATCCCTGGTCCCGGTCCCGGCTGGACCGCAGCAGCCCCGGCCGGTTCCTGCTGCTAGGTCGCAGCCATCCCTGGTCCCGGTCCCAGCTGGACTGCAGCAGCCCCTGCCGGTTCCTGCTGCAAGGTCGCAGCCATCCCTGGTCCCGGTCCCGGCTGGACTGCAGCAGCCCCTGCCGGTTCCTGCTGCTAGGTCGCAGCCATCCCCATTCCCTGTTCCTGCTGCTAGGTCGCAGCCATCCCCGGTCCCGTTCCCGGTTCCTGCTGCTAGGTTGCAGCCATCCCAGGTCCCGTTGGACCGCAGCAGCCCCGGTTCCTGCTGCGAGGTCGCAGCCATCCTCGTTCCCGGTTCCCGCTGCTAGGTCGCAGCCATCCCGGGTCCCGGTCCTGGCTGGACCGCAGCAGCCCCTGCCGGTTCCTGCTGGTAGGTCGCAGCCATCCCGGGTCCCGGTCCCGGCTGCACCGCCGCAGCCCCCGCCGGTTCCTGCTGCTGGGTTGCAGCCCTCCCTGGTCCCAGCTGGACCGCAGCAGCCCCGGCCAGTTCCTGCTGCTAGGTCACAGCCATCCCTGGTCCTGGCCCCGGCTGGACCGCAGCAGTCCCGGTGTCCCCCTGCTGGGTCGCAGCCATCCCTGGTCCCGGTCCTGGCTGGATCGCAGCAGTCCCGGTTTCCCGCAGCTGGGTCACAGCCCTCCCTGGTCCCGGTCCCAGCTGGACCGCAGCGGCCTCCGGTTCCTGCTGCTAGGTCGCTAGGCAGGAACTCTGCCCTGCCTCCAGGTCGTCCACCTGAGGGTCCCTGCTCGGCCTCTGCCCTGCCTCCAGGTCGTCCGCCTGATGGTGCCAGCCCGGTGATCGTGGGTCGCCTGGAGGCTCCCGTTGAGGGGGTGGTACTGTCACGGTCTCGACCATGTCTCCGGGCTCACAGTGTTGGTGGGCGTGGCTCCGGTGCCGCCCCAGCGTCATTAGCGGCACCTGCGCTGCGCTCGCGGCTGCCAGCGATCAACAATCAATCCCAGTATAAAGACTCCGGCTTTCCACCCACTGGTTGTCGGATCATTGTCGCTAACTCTCTGTTACAAACTACCTGTTGCTCTGTAGTTAAATTACCTTTCTACTACCCGTATGGATCGCGATCATCGCCAGCCAGCTGATCATCGCCCTGCCTACCCGTCTGCCCGTCTCTCCCTGCCTGCCGGTTCCTGCATCTGCCTGCTGCGCTCGCCACCCGTCCCGCTGGCTTCACTCCCGTTTCTCCTCAATAAATATAAGTACTGCATGACTCCGAGTCTGGGTCTTGCATTTGGGATAACTGCAAAGTGGATAACTGCAAATGCGCAGAAGCTACTATGGCAATGGCCATTGCGTAGCATTGTTCGCTGCTAGCATGCGACCATTTAGGTATGGCTTGCAAAGCTGCCTTTTCAGATTCTGTGGCAGCAACAAACTTCCAAATGCACTGCACCAAGTGCACGGAAATTATTAGGGGAGTACTGGCTCCTTATTTTCTCAAAAGGGTAACATCAGATGTGGGGGATGAGAAGTTCAGTCTCCTTTTGGATGAGTCCACTGATGTCAGTGTCTTGAAATACTTGGGTGTGGTGATTCTGTATTTCAGTGCCAAAAAAAGAACAGTTGTGTCCACATTTCTCAGGCTGGTTGAATTGGAGGGGGGCGATGCCAGATCAATCGCAAAGGCGGTAGTTGAATGTAAGTGTAACCTTCAAAAAGAGAATCTTCAGGGTATTGGCACTGATAATGCGTCAGTGATGACTGGGGTGCACAATGGTGTGCACAAGATTTTAAAGGAAGAATGTGCATTGCCCAACTTGGTACTCATCCGCTGTGTGTGCCATTCTTTACAATTGGCTGTCAGTGCAGCATCCAAAGAAACCATCCCTAGGAGTGTTGAGTACTTAATCAGGGAAACCTACAACTGGTTTTCGATTTCCCCAAAACAGCGGGAGGCGTACAAAGCAATGTATGCCACCATTAATTGTGGCCAGAAACCCCTGCAGATCACCAAAGTGTGTGCCACACGTTGGCTATCGATTGAGCCTGCCGTAAACCGTATATTGAGCCAGTGGGAAGAACTGAAACTCCACTTTGAGTTGACCAAGGCCAGTGAGCATTGCTACATGGCACATGTACATGGACAAGACCAACTATGTCGACCTGACATTCTTGAAATCAATCCTGTCCGACGTACAAGTTGCAGTGAAGTCATTTGAGGGAGAGCAAACAGATCCTGTCAAGCTTTTGGACAATCTGGTACACCTCTTAACACCAATTTGCATCAGAGTAGTCAACCCTATGGCAAAAATGTATGTCCTGAAGGATGCCATTGATGGACATCTCAGTCCATCACCATACCTCGGGTACCTTTTTGAGAGCATGGTGTCCCAACTCAGTCTTGCGCCAGAGGATGAAAAGGTCATTCGGAGACGGTGCATCAACTACATTGTTGCTTTAAGCAAGGAGCTGCAATCTAGGCTTCCAGACAACCTAGAAGCCTTGCGAAACATGGCCTTGTTCAGTATCAAGGAAACATGTGGTGGAAATCTGTTACCTAATAAGAAACAACTCTGTCACCAGTGGATTTTAGACCAGTATAGCAGACAAACATTTATTAAGTGTCAAATGCATACAATCAGCGCTGATGGGTTATTCTGTCAGACACACTAAAGGCTGTTCCATACTCCGCGAGACGCGAGAACTTTGTTCTCGCACCTAGGGCTGCGAGAACAAGAACAAAGTTCTTGCCGCCCTGGACATTTCATACTCTGCGAGAACTCAAGTGCAGAACTCCTGGGAAGTCCTCAAAGGCCCCGCCCACAGCAGCACACGTCACGCGCGCAAAGCATTGCGTTTTTAACCACGCCCACTTCAAAAGTTTACCAATCACACAATAGTTCTCGGACACGACGCGAGAACAAAGTTCGGCCCGGCTGATGTGTCGAGAACGCAGTTTCCGCTCAACTTCAAGTTCATCTGAAACAAAACAATCTGTTTGAGAAATTTCAGTCTGGTTTCTGCCCTGGCCACAGCACGGAAACGGCTCTGGTCAGGGTCACCAACGACCTCCTGATTACAGCAGACACTGGCTCCCCATCCATCCTCATCCTCCTGGATCTAACAGCAGCATTCGACACCGTGGACCACAACATCCTCCTTCACCGTCTGCACTCCACCATTGGCCTTTCCGACACTGTCCACAACTGGTTCACTTCATACCTCACTGGCAGAACTACACCCACAACGTCACTGCGGTGTCCCCCAGGGTTCGGTCCTGGGCCCCACTCTGTTCACACTTTACATGCTTCCCCTTGGCTGTGTCATCAGCAGACATGGAATATCTTTCCATTGTTATGCTGATGACACACAGCTTTACCTTAGAACAGACCCCACCCCATCTGCACTCCTGCCATTATCCACACTGACCACCTGCCTGGAGGAGATAGAGGCGTGGATGAAGCTCAACTTTCTACAGCTGAACAGCTCCAAGACTGAAGCCATCCTAGTCGGCACACCACACCAGGTCCGGTCATCCACCATCACCAGCATCACCTTCTCTGGCCAGAACATCCCCCTCTCCACATCAGTCACCAACCTGGGTGTTAGAATGGACCCTAGCCTCACCTTCGAGACTCACATCAAACACCTGTGTAAAACGTCCTTCTACCACCTCAGGAACATCGCCAAACTCCGTCCCACACTCACCCTGGCAGATGCAGAGAAAGCTCGTCCACGCCTTTGTCTTCCTCCAGGCTCGACTACTGTAATGCACTCCTCATCGGGATCCCTAGTAACAGCCTCCGGAAACTCCAGTATGTCCAAAACAGCGCTGCTAGGATCCTGATGAGGGTGCGCAAATATGATCACATCACCCCCATCCACAAATCACTTCACTGGCTCCCCGTCTCACTTACGGATTGAGTTCAAGGTCTCCCTCCTCACCCACCAGTGCATACACGGAAATGCCCCCCGCTACCTCAAGGAACTCCTTACCCCTCAGACCTCCTCACGTACCCTCTGCTCTGCAACCACCAACCTCCTCAAACCCCCCAGGACCAAGCTCCGCACCATGGGGGATCGGGCATTTGCTCGGCGCTCCCAGCCTGTGGAATGCTCTCCCCGACTACCTGAGGGCACCTCAGACTGTGGATGCTTTTAAACGAGGCCTGAAAACCTACCTTTTTTCCAGAGCCTTCTGCTAGATTTTTATACTTAGTTTTTAGCACTTTCATGCTTTTTAATCTGTAGCACTTTGAGTTTTTCTTAAATGTAAAGTGCAATACAAATAAAATGTATTATTATTATTATTATTATTATTATTATTAGAACAACTTGCGAGAACACCTGACCTAGGTCTGTGAGAACAAAATGACGTCATTTTGTGGGCGGGGTCCTAGGTGCGAGAACTTTTTTCTTGCGTCTCGTGGAGTATGGAACAGCCTTAACAGTGGAGTCTGAGAGCGAAGTAGCCAAAGGAGAAAGGAGTTCGTAAGTCTTATAGCCATTTTCCCACCCAACATTCGCTGTCTCCACGCCATGTACATGGACAAGACCAACTATGTCGACCTGACATTCTTGAAATCAATCCTGTCCGACGTACAAGTTGCAGTGAAGTCATTTGAGGGAGAGCAAACAGATCCTGTCAAGCTTTTGGACAATCTGGTACACCTCTTAACATCAATTTGCATCAGAGTAGTCAACCCTATGGCAAAAATTAATGTCCTGAAGGATGCCATTGATGGACATCTCAGTCCATCACCATACCTCGGGTACCTTTTCGAGAGCACGGTGTCCCAACTCAGTCTTGCGCCAGAGGATGAAAAGGTCATTCGGAGACGGTGCATCAACTACATTGTTGCTTTAAGCAGGAGCTGCAATCTAGGCTTCCAGACAACCTAGAAGCCTTGCGAAACATGGCCTTGTTCAGTATCAAGGGAACATGTGGTGGAAATCTGTTAACTAATAAGAAACAACTCTGTCACCAGTGGATTTTAGACCAGTATAGTAGACAAACATTTATTAAGTGTCAAATGCATACAATCAGCGTGATGGGTTATCTCGTCAGACACACTAAAGGCTGTTCCATACTCCGCCGAGGACGCGAGAACTTTGTTCTCGCACCTAGGGCTGCGAGAACAAGAACAAAGTTCTTGCCCGCCCTGGACATTTTCATACTCTGCGAGAACTCAAGTGCAGAACTCCTGGGAAGTCCTCAAAGGCCCCGCCCACAAGCAGCACACGTCACGCGCGCAAAGCATTGCGTTTTTAACCACGCCCACTTCAAAAGTTTACCAATCACACAATAGTTCTCGGACACGACGCGAGAACAAAGTTCGGCCCGGCTGATGTGTCGAGAACGCAGTTTCCGCTCAACTTCAAGTTCATCTGAAACAAAACAATCTGTTTGAGAAATTTCAGTCTGGTTTCTGCCCTGGCCACAGCACGGAAACGGCTCTGGTCAGGGTCACCAACGACCTCCTGATTACAGCAGACACTGGCTCCCCATCCATCCTCATCCTCCTGGATCTAACAGCAGCATTCAACACCGTGGACCACAACATCCTCCTTCACCGTCTGCACTCCACCATTGGCCTTTCTGACACTGTCCACAACTGGTTCACTTTATACCTCACTGGCAGAACTACACCCACAACGTCACCTGCGGTGTCCCCCAGGGTTCGGTCCTGGGCCCCACTCTGTTCACACTTTACATGCTTCCCCTTGGCTGTGTCATCAGCAGACATGGAATATCTTTCCATTGTTATGCTGATGACACACAGCTTTACCTTCAAACAGACCCCACCCCATCTGCACTCCTGCCATTATCCACACTGACCACCTGCCTGGAGGAGATAAGAGGCGTGGATGAAGCTCAACTTCCTACAGCTGAACAGCTCCAAGACTGAAGCCATCCTAGTCGGCACACCACACCAGGTCCGGTCATCCACCATCACCAGCATCACCTTCTCTGGCCAGAACATCCCCCTCTCCACATCAGTCACCAACCTGGGTGTTAGAATGGACCCTAGCCTCACCTTCGAGACTCACATCAAACACCTGTGTAAAACGTCCTTCTACCACCTCAGGAACATCGCCAAACTCCGTCCCACACTCACCCTGGCAGATGCAGAGAAGCTCGTCCACGCCTTTGTCTCCTCCAGGCTCGATTACTGTAATGCACTCCTCATCGGGATCCCTAGTAACAGCCTCCGGAAACTCCAGTATGTCCAAAACAGCGCTGCTAGGATCCTGATGAGGGTGCGCAAATATGATCACATCACCCCCATCCACAAATCACTTCACTGGCTCCCCGTCTCACTTAGGATTGAGTTCAAGGTCTCCCTCCTCACCCACCAGTGCATACACGGAAATGCCCCCCGCTACCTCAAGGAACTCCTTACCCCTCAGACCTCCTCACGTACCCTCTGCTCTGCAACCACCAACCTCCTCAAACCCCCCAGGACCAAGCTCCGCACCATGGGGATCGGGCATTCTGCTCGGCCGCTCCCAGCCTGTGGAATGCTCTCCCCGACTACCTGAGGGCACCACAGACTGTGGATGCTTTTAAACGAGGCCTGAAAACCTACCTTTTTTCCAGAGCCTTCTGCTAGATTTTTATACTTAGTTTTTAGCACTTTCATGCTTTTTAATCTGTAGCACTTTGAGTTTTTCTTAAATGTAAAGTGCAATACAAATAAAATGTATTATTATTATTATTATTATTATTATTATTAGAACAACTTGCGAGAACACCTGACCTAGGTCTGTGAGAACAAAATGACGTCATTTTGTGGGCGGGGTCCTAGGTGCGAGAACTTTTTTCTTGCGTCTCGTGGAGTATGGAACAGCCTTAACAGTGGAGTCTGAGAGCGAAGTAGCCAAAGGAGAAAGGAGTTCGTAAGTCTTATAGCCATTTTCCCACCCAAACATGTCAGGCTGTAGTTATAGGACTTCAAAACAAGGTATCTCTCCCTCTCTCGGACCGTTCCCACAACATCAACCAGGTGTCATCTTAGGGGAGGCATAGAGGCTCCAAAGTTTTCCTCGTTACTACCAACTCTTTTGCACGAAAACAGCCCTCGCTACAGATGGTACAACACTTTGGAACATTAGCTCAATTAAAGGGTTCATAGCAACCCTTGAAAGGAGATGGTTTGTTAGAAAGAGAAACATATATGCATTCATAATACGTGACTATACTGATGTATGTAATTTTCCATTACATTTCCTCCCTTTTGATAAAAACATTATTATCATTTTAACAACAAAAGTACTAAAGCATAAAAATATATCTTACATATCGCTTCATTAATTTTCAGCGAAATTTCGGGCATATTAATTAATTTCAGATATACCTTCATAACTTGTTCATTGTTATAGTTTTTTGCATATATTGCGGAAAGCTGTGCTCATGGGCTTATCGAAATACAAGTGTAATTACCATTACTTCCCATTATATGGTCTCTAAACTAAGCGTGGTCTTATGTCTATTGACTAGATTGCGC
Source organism: Coryphaenoides rupestris (assembly GCA_002895965.2). NCBI lineage: Eukaryota > Metazoa > Chordata > Actinopteri > Gadiformes > Macrouridae > Coryphaenoides > Coryphaenoides rupestris. The sequence goes on from PIJE02000099.1 coordinate 761,918, forward strand.
AGGGGGCTCCTTAATGAACGTACATGGCGTACTAATATTGATGCGTTAGTTGCATTGGGATAATTTAAGTTCTTCATCTTCTGAGCCTCTTCCCATATCAATGGGACCACGAACACCAGTGAGATTATGATTAACACACACATGGTGCCACGCAGCCCACAGAGGCCTGGCTGGCGGAACAGATGCCACGGGTGTCTTCTTCTTTCTTCCATTGTGGTGGGCAGGCGTTCACGCAGATCTTCTTATAAGGTGTGTTCTTTGGCCGTGGGTATATGTGCGGTTATGTATAGACCTTCTACGGCAGCGCTAGGCTTGCACCGTGTGGTCGTATCAAGAATCAGGTGTGTGTACAGCTCAGGGTGCGTCGTCCTTGGTCATCTGCTTCTCTTCCTGGTCGTTGGGTGATGGTCTGTCGTCACCCTTGGTCACAGGCGGTGCTGGTGCTCGCTTGCAGTGCTGGGCGTGAAGAATGAAGACCTCACTGCTGGTACACAACAACACAATGAAGAACTCACTGCTGGTACAAAATACAACACAATGAAGACCTCTCTGCTGGTACACAACACAATGAAGACCTCACTGCTGGTACACAACACAATGAAGACCTCACTGCTGGTACACAACACAATGAAGACCTCACTGCTGGTACACAACACAACACAATGATGACCTCACTGCTGGTACACAACACAATGAAGACCTCACTGCTGGTACACAACACAACACAATGAAGACCTCACTGCTGGTACACAACAACACAATGAAGACCTCACTGCTGGTACACAACACAACACAATGAAGACCTCACTGCTGGTACACAACACAATGAAGACCTCACTGCTGGTACACAACACAATGAAGACCTCACTGCTGGTACACAACACAATGAAGACCTCACTGCTGGTACACAACACAACACAATGATGACCTCACTGCTGGTACACAACATAATGAAGACCTCACTGCTGGTACACAACACAACACAATGAAGACCTCAATGCTGGTACACAACACAATGAAGACCTCACTGCTGGTACACAACACAATGATGACCTCACTGCTGGAACACAACACAATGAAGACCTCACTGCTGGTACACAACACAAGACAATAAAGATCTCAATGCTGGTACACAGCACAACACAAAGAAGACCTCACTGCTGGTACACAACACAATGAAGACCTCACTGCTGGTACACAACACAACACAATGAAGACCTCACTGCTGGTACACAACACAATGAAGACCTCACTGCTGGTACACAACACAACACAATGAAGACCTCACTGCTGGTACACAACACAACACAATGAAGACCTCACTGCTGGTACACAACACAATGAAGACCTCACTGCTGGTACACAACACAACACAATGAAGACCTCACTGCTGGTACACAACACAATGAAGACCTCACTGCTGGTACACAACACAACACAATGAAGACCTCACTGCTGGTACACAACACAACACAATGATGACCTCACTGCTGGTACACAACACAATGAAGACCTCACTGCTGGTACACAATACAACACAATGAAGACCTCACTGCTGGTACACAACACAATGAAGACCTCACTGCTGGTACACAACACAACACAATGAAGACCTCACTGCTGGTACACAACACAACACAATGAAGACCTCACTGCTGGTACACAACACAATGAAGACCTCACTGCTGGTACACAACACAACACAATGAAGACCTCACTGCTGGTACACAACACAACACAATGAAGACCTCACTGCTGCTACACAACACAACACAATGATGACCTCACTGCTGGTACACAACACAACACAATGAAGACCTCACTGCTGCTACACAACACAACACAATGAAGACCTCACTGCTGGTACACAACACAACGTAATGAAGACCTCACTGCTGGTACACAACACTACACAATGAAGACCTCACTGCTGATACACAACACAACACAATGAAGACACCAATGCAGGTACACAACACAAAACAAAACAATATAGACCTCACTTCTGGTACACAACACAATGAAGACCTCACTGCTGGTACACAGCACAACACAATTAAGACCTCACTGCTGGTACACAACACAATGAAAACCTCACTGCTGGTACACAACACAATGATGACTTCACTGCTGGTACAAAACAATACAATACAATACAGTACAATACAATATAATACAGTACAGTACAATACAGTACAATACAATACAGCACAATACAGTACAATACAGTACAGTACAATACAGTACAATACAATACAGTACAATACAGTATAATACAATACAGTACATCCATCCATCCATCCATCCATCCATTTTCGTCCGCTTATCCGGGGTCGGGTCGCGGGGGCAGCCGGCTAAGCAGGGCCCTCCAGGCTTCCTTCTCCCCAGCCACACTCTCTAGTTCCTCCTGGGGGGTCCCGAGGCGTTCCCAGGCCAGACGAGATATGTAATTCCTCCAGCGAGTAGCGGCTCTACTCCGAGCTCCCTCCGGATGTCTGAGCTCCTCACCCTATCTCTAAGGCTGAGCCCAGCCACCCTGCGGAGGAAACTCATTTCGGCCGCTTGTATCCGCGATCTCATTCTTTCGGTCACTACCCAAAGCTCGTGACCATAGGTGAGGGTTGGAACGTAGATGGACCAGTAAATCGAAAGCTTCGCCTTCCGGCTCAGCTCCCTCTTCACCACAACGGACCGGTACAGCGCCCGCATCACTGCAGACGCTGCACCAATCCGTCTGTCCATCTCCCGCTCCATTTTGCCCTCACTCGTGAACAAGACCCCGAGATACTTGAACTCCTTCGCTTGAGGCAGCAACTCACTCCCAACCCGGAGGGAACACTCCACCGTTTTCCGGCAGAGAACCATGGCCTCAGACTTGGAGGTGCTGACTCTCATCCCGACTGCTTCACACTCGGCTGCAAACCGCCCCAGTGCATGCTGGAGGTCACAGTCTGATGTAGCCAACAGAACCACATCATCTGCAAAGAGCAGAGATGCAATTCTTTGTTCCCTTCCCAAAACCAAAAACAAAGTTTCGACAGTGTAAAGACTGGATTAAGCTGTGCGGTAGACCTCACCATCAGCTGAACACATCAACCATCAACAAGGTCTGTTCAAAGGTAATATTATTCTCTAAAGTCACATTACATTGGTGTAACAATCTTCACGGACACATTACATTGTATATAGTCACATCTTAAGTAAGCTAATGTTAGCAAAACACTAGTTTCGGTTTGCGTGTTGAGGGCGACCTCAAGAGGAGTTAGCCTAATATCAGATCACCAACGTCAGCCAGATTTGCTTCCTCCTTATTTCTGTGGTAACGTTAAAGGCATGTGGTAATGGACAGATAGGTTGTTTGCTGAGTTTTACATATTTAGAGAGAGATCTCAAGATATCCATTTCTGTAGTTTCAGATCCGCCGCAGGGTTTTGTTCCTTGTAAGGCCGGTGGATCTTTCAGTCCTCAGGGTCTTTTGTCTCCTGAGGGATTGGAGAGGGTCCCACACACCGTATCTAAAGTTAGCGATTCGAGAGAGAATTTATTGGAAATTATCACATGAGGGTGAGATGGCAACACTATTCTCCTGTTATTTTTGTTTAATAAGCCGTCTGCACAACCACAAAGAAGAGGATACATTCTCGGTGTAGTGCTGTTAACATCCCAATGCCCCTTTCCAAGATGGACATAGAACAGCAGGCTATTTGGGAGCGATATACATATCACACGTATAGATATATATACAGTAATAATAAAACTATAATACTTTTTACATACATATTAACATGGTCTGCTGTGTAATGTTTGAAAAAAAAAATAAGAGACCAAAACGTGTAAACTATTCTGTGAATGTAAACAATAAACTCCAAAACTCGTGAGAAATAGTCAGTGTTCAGCGCAACAGCACACATACACACACACACTTCTATTACACTTAGCTTTAGTTTGAAGGAACTAGGATCGCTAGGATCCATGCACCCGTGGATTGGGAACTTAGATGTTCGGTCCTCTCATACCACAAAACTGTTGAATATAAATAAAACATTACAGTACGTCAAGATGACAACTTTTACTAAATTGCTTTCTCCCCGATGGTATGCTAGACGTGTGCACAGCCAAATAATAACAACAAAAGTTAGCCTATTTGGGCGACATGAGCCTAGCCTACACAGAGCTTACACAGACAACATAAACAAACAAGCCTTGATCTTCAGACAAACGATAATTAATGTAATCTTAA
>PIJE02000100.1:0-17500 GCA_002895965.2 Coryphaenoides rupestris
TGCGTGCATCATAAGGACATTGCACTCAAACACAAAGTCACCAAACACTACTTTGGTTGTTCAATATTTTACTTTATTCCTTTTACGATACCATAGGGAAGCAGTATCTAACTATTGCTTGGTTTTATTTGCGAAATGGTTTTTGCTGAAACTTGAGGAATAACTAAATATTAGTTTTTTCTTGTCTGCAGGGGGGCGTGTTTCAAATACACCCCCCCCTGCAGTTTCTGACAGATTTACCACACCATAAACAACAGTTGTAAATAATATTGAATGGGTCAGGACGGGACTGGGTGGGTCAGCCATTCGGGGTCAACCCGATAAGGCTGGACGGTTCAAGGTTCAAGGGTCGTCGTTAGCCGTGCGCCCCCCCCCCCCACATGCGCGCTGTCGCTCGGCATTAGAGGCGGCACCGGCTGATGGATCGACCGCATTCCAGCGGGTCGGAGAGTACCGCTATCCGCCGGGAACCTGCAGCTCCGACACCCCGTGATGTTCCTTGCCCTGCCCAGCTGCAAAAAAGTTTGCTCAGTCTCCCCTGAAGACTCGTAACGCACGTCCAGTTAGACTCATTGTCAACCCCCGCTTTGGAGTCATTGGAGACCTCCTACCACTTCGCATAAGTGAGTAAGACCGCTGGCGTGGCGTCTAAATGCAAGGCACGTCTCAGCTTCAGGCCTGTGAGCGTGCCAATCAAGGCCCCGGCTGAGAGAGAGTGAGAGACAGTAATGAATTGCAGCAAGCTCCCTGTCTCTTACACTCCCTGTGAGCCTTGTGTGCCCATTAACAGTCCACCGAGCAGCGAGAACGATGGCGAGAAGAACCACAACAAAGCGAAGGAGGAGAAATGCAATCGCTTCCTTTTTGAAGCACGATCGGAAGTCCAGCCCCCCCCTCTCACGCTCGCCGATAACGCACACATTTGGAGCACCCCGGTTCCATCGCCGGGGAATGAGGTTTATCAAGGCCAGAGTCAGAAGTGAAGTCGGGTGAAGTGAGTCAAACCAGTCCGCTTGCCTCAAACACGCCTCCCTGGCTGGTTGCTAATATCCAGGGGGATGATGACCACGAGTCGCTGGGTGTGTATCCAACGGCGACGCTATAGGTCATGCAATCGGGGGGGTTGGGGGCAGGGGGGGGGGGGGGGATTGGTGGCGGGATGGGTCAAACCCCGACAGGGTCAAATGTTCAACGTTGACATTTAACGAACTGACAGCAACCGTGCCTCTTGATGAGTTCTTCCAGTCGAGTGTTCAGGGTCACTCGTAAAAAATAAAAAATAAAAACCCCAGAGCATCTGATCTGTGTCCTGACGCAGTATTTCAGGGGGCAGCGGGGGGGGGGCGTCCTTATGTACCCCCCCCCCCCCTACCCACACTGAGAGTTTATTAAAAATGATATTTAGGCCACGCTCACCACAGCTAATCAGTCAAACCACATGTTCTGGGTCCATAAGCTTGGTTTGCTATGTCCTCATGTCTCAGTTATTCCACTACACACTAACACACACACACATACACACACACACACACACACACACACACACACAGCAACACACGATTTTCTTTGATCGCTCTCCATTGTTCTCCGACTTTAATAGACAACATTTATGACGTCAATGCATTTTTCTAAAGTGTGAAGATGGATGCTGCGTTGCGTTACGGGAAACGTTTTCCACGTTCCGTTATCTCCTGTGTGGCGCCGTGACCCTTATCTCTCCGCGGCGACGGCGCGCCTGGAATTTCCGACCCCCCCCAGACCCTTGCCTTGGTTTTGGTTTAGTTTTTTAAAGAGTCTTCTGCCCGCCGGTCGTGTCGGCCCTACTCTCTACCTACTCTCTTAAGTGCTCCTGGCACTTGGCAGCCATGAAGCGGAGACATGGGGTTTTACATCCTGGCTCGCCGGGAAGAGAATCATGTTTTTTTAATTATTAGGGGTGTGGGGGGAGAGAGAGGAAGGGAAGGCGGGGGGGCGGGGGGGGTTGTCTCCAAGAGTTGTGTTCAGGTTAAAAGAGGTATTGATTAGACTCTTTAAAAGTACCCACCGCCTCCTCTCCCACCATCGCGCTCACATTTAAAGAACTTATGTGAAGCCTTGGTACTCTCTGCTCAGCGGCCATTTTAAAGAATAAACATGTCTCATAATTACAACATATCTAGTGGTGCACACACACACACACACACACACACACACACACACATGCTCAAACACTGTCAGAATAGGCTTCTTTATGCACTTCCCTCTGTATATTATACATTCTTTTCACATTGAGTTTTCGGAGAGAGAGGGTTTCTTTCTGTGCAGGGAGGCAATTAGTGTTGGGGGGGGAGGAGGGAAGACTCAAGCAAGGAGATAGACAGAGAGGGAGAGAGTCAGAGAGAAGACAGAGAGACATAGAGAGAGAGAGAGAGAGAGAGAGAGAGAGAGAGAGAGAGAGAGAGAGATACCGCAATGTCGCTGCAATTGCTATGAACTATTGCTACGCCAACGGGGTGTTTTCAACCCCTAATTCTAACGTTGCCGGCCGAAGGAATTCTGGAGCCAAATCATTTAGCTGTCTTCAAACTTTCTTCACGAACACAAATTGGGACGGGCGAGAGACAGAGAGAGGTTGTCCAGCATCATTTCCCACACTAATGGGCACAAAAGTTGCCAATTTCAGCAAAAAATAAATAAAAGTAACTTGGCATCTCGATAGTCTATTACATATTGATCTGGTAAGGTCAGTGCTCTGGAAACTTGGGCAAAAAGAATAAATTGTTGAAGCCATAAGCTATATATACAGTATATATATATGTGTATATATAAAATGTTTTTGGCTGAAGGCTTATATATTATTCCGTATATTTACCATGATGATAAATCGTTCAGATGCAGAGTGGTTAAACACGGGTTCCAACTTCATAAAGCACGTATTGATCGTAACCACGTGTTTCAATTAATCATTCTCGGACAGCAGCGCAACGTCAGCCAAATACGTGCAAAAAAAAACGAAACATCGCCGAATACAGAATGAAAATAGTATCTCCATTCACATTTACATGGACATACAAGATGGCTAATGTCAGTAAAGACTTCAGAGTCGATCCTGAAACTAGTTTCATGGGTTTTCATCCCATGAATACAAATGTACGACAATCCCACATGTACTTCTTTTTCAATTTAGAAATTTGAGGAAGAAAGATTTAATCAATAGGAAAGTTGATGAAATCGTTCAGTTTCCAAGGTGCTCGTATTAGCATGACTGTCAGCTGACCTTTGAGAAGGGGGGGGGGGGGGTTGGGGGGGGGGTGGGGGAGGGGTTGTCACATGACATGGATGCGTGATCGATATTGGCACCCACATATCACACATGCTCCTATGTCCGATCCATACTCTCACTTACACGCGCTATAAGAGATAGGAGCCGACCTGCAGTGGTTATATAAAGTGTGTGTGCGCGTGTGTGTGTGCCGTGTGTGCGTGTGTGTGTGTGTGCGTGTGTCGTGTGTGTGTGTGTGTGTGTGTGTGTGGTAAAAGTAAATTTCAGTTTGCTCTGAGGGAATGCCTAATTGCATGCAAGTATAGCATCTCTATCAATATGTATGAGATTGTGTGTATTTGATCACATGCTGCATAGATTTTTGTGTAGGTTGGTGGTGTGTGTGTGCGTGCGTGCGTGCGTGCACGTGTGTGTGGTGTGTGTGTGTGTGTGTGTGCGTTGTGTGCGTTTATTTCTGTACAACCTAAAAGTGTGTGTTGACCAAGCACTCTGATACGAAACCAAACATGAAGTCTGTTCAAATTTTAATCAGTATTCTCTGTGTTAAGGTGCCTACATCCTATAGCTCATCCTTTTATGTAGAAGAAAGGATATAAAAAAGTAGAGCAAATATAATTTTTACTCTGTGCAAACAAGAATTTTTGCTTCCCGTATACATTTTTCATGAATAATTGAATCTACATTTTCATATCTGTGCATTATTAGTGTGCAGTATAGCTTTAGGGTTAGGGAATTTAATGTAAATTGTCTTTTAAATATTTTACCTTTTCAATATTTTTTCAGTGTGGATGAAAGCCATAGAAACCAGTGTAGTTTTTATGATTCATTTAAATCTTTTAATCTTCTTCTCCGGTACCTATTATCTATTATCAATCCGATCCTGCCTTCATTGTCTTCATCTTATTGTTTATTAATTCAATGTTTTTAAAGCTGAGGCTATACTATATTTCCTCCTCTCTCTCTCTGCCGGTGATACCGCACCCGAGTTCAGCTACTTGGTACTTTCTCCACTTTTTCCCGGAGAATAAGAAAACAACCTTTTCAGCGGTTTTGTGCGAGCTGTTTTCGGGGGAAGGGAGACAGAAAAGTCAACGTGTCTCGCTGAAAAAAAACAAAAACCCCCCAAACCCAAACCCAAAGCAGAAGCAGACAATAATCCTGCAGAACAAACCAAACAAACTCGATGACGAATGTTCGTCGAGTCGTCCTCCCGGCAACCTGTCGAAAAGGTGTGCAGCTGGAGGCAAACAAGTCAAGTTTGTTTGTTGTTGTCGTCGCTGGATACTGACGCAATTTGCTGCAATGCAACAAGCCGTCTCCATCATCATCATCATCATCATCATCATCACCATCAACATCCGCGACGTCATTTGGAGTACAGGAGTTTGTCATCTCCAGTTATTCCTAATGTCTATTTCATCACTATGGACACTTTTCACTGTCAGTGGGACAAACTGGTGTTGCTCATAACACTCATTATGGGTTCTGCTACTTTTAAGCATAGACGTGTGTATCTTGGCCTCTCCAATATGGCGGTGATGCTGACTATGTATGATCCTAAGGCGCGATGCAGCATCTCCATAATATTGTGTCTACGCTTTAAGAAGCATTGTAGACTGAACTTTGCGAAGATATCACACATAGACACACATAGACAAGACTAGCAGAGCCATCGTTCGTATTATGAGTAACACCGGTGTGTTTTTGGCTAGTTTAGACCTATTAATGCTCAACACCACATTACTTATTTACTACACACACGTGTACTGCTAAATCCTGTACTACAGTAGAACTACCTTGACCATCATATAGGCAAAATTGTGTATGTATTGTGTATATATTCCAGAAATAATAACATCAGAAACTATAAAATGTCCCCAATTTTTCATCTCAGAAATCTCGTCACGCTCATCGGGCTGACATGTCGCTCAGACACTTCAAATGCGAAACCTCCAGCTCTCGACGGGGAGAAGAGAAGCGGTGGCGTCTAATCTAATCTGATCGTCTAACGTGATTATCTCCAGATTAATTACATCACAGAGTCTGGCCCTTCACCACGGCCCAACACCCTTATTTCCATTCACCATCACAGTATGCATGCGTCTTTCACACAACAATAATAATCTACATAAAAGCACAATTACTGCCAACACTCTTGATGTTGCTGCGCCACATATCGCACAGAAGTGTGTGAATCTGATTAAGTTGTTTGTGTTTTACTTTTTTTGTAACGTGTTGCAGAGATTTCTTAATCAATCTTGGAAGACTTTATACGACACTGGATGCAGACTTTGTGTGCCGAAATGTGTTCAAGTGTAGGGAATGGCTTGGGGCCCCCGTCATTAATATTTAATCCTCTCATATGAGATTCTGATCTGAAGTTATCTCGTGAGCGAACTCCAGCGAGCCCAGTTTTGGTGAGCGAGAGAGAGAGAGCGAGAGAGAGAGAGAGAGAGAGAGGGAGAGAGACCATACACTTGAGTCGAGAGCACATACTGTACACACATAAAACAGTTTCCCGCTTTTACCTCGAGACTCCTTAACCCCCGGCACGACGTCTTGGGCACCGCTTTGTCTCGTGTTTAATTAAAATTTCATGTTTTTTCATTTTGAATTTTTATATAGTCCGTGCCCTCTGCGTTTTTTTTGTTGAGGGTGTGTAGTTGTGCAGTCCTATTTTCATTATAGTTGATGAAGATTATGTTTCTTACTTTCTTCTTTTTGTCGATGAAACGAAGCACTACTACGTGTTCTGCGATTCTTGTACTCCATTGGCGATTAGCTTCAAACAATCTCTTGCTAGTTGTCCAACTAACTGTAGCCAACTGTGAACATTAGAAGCATCGCAGAATTGTGTGCTGAAATCAACAGAAAAGTGACAGTACAGTGTTGTATAACAATGTCCCAGTAAGCCCCCAGTTAGGAAGCAGCTAACAGGTTGCTCAGATACAAACCGTCGAATCTCAATGGTGACCGTTGAACGCTCGGTTCTACGGCAAGAGGTCGCTGACCTCAGTCCACTCCCCGTCCCCGTCCCCGTCTGCAGGATACGCCTCCGCCCTGACGAGTGTGTCGTCTCTCTGTGTATAGAAGAGAAACACACCATAGTGTCCACAGAGACCCAGTTGAGGAGTTCCTCTCCGGGGAAGTTAGCTCAGGGGGAAAATATCAGCCCAACTCCACCCGTCAGTTTCTTCAACAGACTTGGATTTGGTACTTTTAAGATTCCTTCCTCAAAGCTGAAGGTTTCCTGCGGTATAGGCTGCCGGCTTTGTGTGTGTGTGTGTGTGTGTGTGTGTGTGTGTGTGTGTGTGTGTGTGTGTGTACTATTACTGTATGTGTGTGTGTGTGTGTGTGTGTGTGTGTGTGTGTGTGGTGGCGCTCCAGTGTGTGTAAGGCAAAGGCAGCCTGACTTTGGACAGTTTCACGGCGTACAGGGTCCAACCGCTCGTCGCGCATCGCATTCGCCCACCGGCAGTACGCTGGGCCGTAATTGGTCCAGCAAGTCCACAGGCGGTGGGGGTGGGGGTGGGGGTGCGGGTGCGGGGAGAGGTTAGGGGGAGAGGAGGGCGGGAGGGAGGGAGAGAGCGAGAGAGGAGGAGGTGGTGGTGGAGGAGGAGGAGGAGGAGGAGGAGGAGAGGAGGGAGAGTTTTACTGGAGCACGACTTACCCCATGGGCATCCACTTCAGAGGAACAAAGACTGCACCGCGCTTCCTTTGAGCTCTCGCTCAGCCGCCAAACACATCGAGAACCCCCCCCCACCACCACCACCAGCACCACACCACCACCAACCACCACCACCACCAGCACCATCAGCACCACCAGCACCAAACACCAGCATTACCAACCTCCCCTTCCCTCCCTCCCTCTCGCTCCCTCTTCTGGGGCTGATAATCACACACCAACAGGAGTGCAACCCTCTCTGCCACCGCTATGGAAAACACACACCGTTGCCAACACACACACACACACACACTAACACATTCTGTTTGGTGTGTCGTGTGTGTGTGTGTGTGTGTGTGTGGTGTCCAGCCAGGTCATTGTAGTCCATGCAGTTAGTTGATCGCTGTTCAAAGAAGCACGCGCTACAAACGACAAAAGCCGGAGGATTTCAGTCAAAACCCTCCCGGGGCTTTCATCCTCTCTCGCTCGCTCTCTCTCTCTCTCTCTCCGTGGTCACCCGCCACCGCCGCCGCCGCCACCACCGCCACCGCCGCCCCCAGCCACCGTTGCCAGCGCCGTCTGTCACACTGCGCTCGCTAAGCTAATTTAGCCTTTCAGCCCTCTCTCTCTCTCTCTCTCTCTCTCTCTCTCTCTCTCTCTCTCTCTCTCTCTCTCTCTCTCTCTCTCTCTATGTCTCTCTGTCTTTCTCTGACTCTCTCCCTCTCTGTCTATCTCCTTGCTTGAGTCTTCCCTCCTCCCCCCCAACACTAATTGCCTCCCTGCACAGAAAGAAACCCTCTCTCTCCGAAAACTCAATGTGAAAAGAATGTATAATGTACAGAGGGAAGTGCATAAAGAAGCCTATTCTGACAGTGTTTGAGCATGTGTGTGTGTGTGTGTGTGTGTGTGTGTGTGTGTGCACCACTAGATATGTTGTAATTATGAGACATGTTTATTCTTTAAAATGGCCGCTGAGCAGAGAGTACCAAGGCTTCACATAAGTTCTTTAAATGTGAGCGCGATGGTGGGAGAGGAGGCGGTGGGTACTTTTAAAGAGTCTAATCAATACCTCTTTTAACCTGAACACAACTCTTGGAGACAACCCCCCCCGCCCCCCCGCCTTCCCTTCCTCTCTCTCCCCCCACACCCCTAATAATTAAAAAAACATGATTCTCTTCCCGGCGAGCCAGGATGTAAAACCCCATGTCTCCGCTTCATGGCTGCCAAGTGCCAGGAGCACTTAAGAGAGTAGGTAGAGAGTGGGGCCGACACGACCGGCGGGCAGAAGACTCTTTTAAAAACAAAACCAAAACCAAGGCAAGGGTCAGGGGGGGTCGGAAATTCCAGGCGCGCCGTCGCCGCGGAGATAAGGGTCACGGCGCCACACAGGAGATAACGGAACGTGGAAAACGTTTCCCGTAACGCAACGCAGCATCCATCTTCACACTTTAGAAAAATGCATTGACGTCATAAATGTTGTCTATTAAAGTCGGAGAACAATGGAGAGCGATCAAAGAAAATTGTGCGTTGCTGTGTGTGTGTGTGTGTGTGTGTGTGTGTGTGTGTGTGTGTGTTAGTGTGTAGTGGAATAACTGAGACATGAGGACATAGCAACCAAGCTTATGGACCCAGAACATGTGGTTTGACTGATTAGCTGTGGTGAGCGTGGCCTAAATATCATTTTTAATAAACTCTCAGTGTGGGTAGGGGGGGGGGGGGGGCGTGTACATAAGGACATTGCACTCAAAACACAAAGTCACCAAACACTACTTTGGTTGTTCAATATTTTACTTTATTCCTTTTACGATACCATAGGGAAGCAGTATCTAACTATTGCTTGGTTTTATTTGCGAAATGGTTTTTGCTGAAACTTGAGGAATAACTAAATATTAGTTTTTTCTTGTCTGCAGGGGGGCGTGTTTCAAATACACCCCCCCCTGCAGTTTCTGACAGATTTACCACACCATAAACAACAGTTGTAAATAATATTGAATGGGTCAGGACGGGACTGGGTGGGTCAGCCATTCGGGGTCAACCCGATAAGGCTGGACGGTTCAAGGTTCAAGGGTCGTCGTTAGCCGTGCGCCCCCCCCCACATGCGCGCTGTCGCTCGGCATTAGAGGCGGCACCGGCTGATGGATCGACCGCATTCCAGCGGGTCGGAGAGTACCGCTATCCGCCGGGAACCTGCAGCTCCGACACCCCGTGATGTTCCTTGCCCTGCCCAGCTGCAAAAAAGTTTGCTCAGTCTCCCCTGAAGACTCGTAACGCACGTCCAGTTAGACTCATTGTCAACCCCCGCTTTGGAGTCATTGGAGACCTCCTACCACTTCGCATAAGTGAGTAAGACCGCTGGCGTGGCGTCTAAATGCAAGGCACGTCTCAGCTTCAGGCTTGTGAGCGTGCCAATCAAGGCCCCGGCTGAGAGAGAGTGAGAGACAGTAATGAATTGCAGCAAGCTCCCTGTCTCTTACACTCCCTGTGAGCCTTGTGTGCCCATTAACAGTCCACCGAGCAGCGAGAACGATGGCGAGAAGAACCACAACAAAGCGAAGGAGGAGAAATGCAATCGCTTCCTTTTTGAAGCACGATCGGAAGTCCAGCCCCCCCTCTCTCACGCTCGCCGATAACGCACACATTTGGAGCACCCCGGTTCCATCGCCGGGGAATGAGGTTTATCAAGGCCAGAGTCAGAAGTGAAGTCGGGTGAAGTGAGTCAAACCAGTCCGCTTGCCTCAAACACGCCTCCCTGGCTGGTTGCTAATATCCAGGGGGATGATGACCACGAGTCGCTGGGTGTGTATCCAACGGCGACGCTATAGGTCATGCAATCGGGGGGGTTGGGGGGGGGAGGGCGGGGGGGGAGGGGCAGGAGGTTGCTTGGGGGGGGGGGGGGGTGGTCAACGCCCCGACAGGGTCAAATGTTCAACGTTGACATTTAACGAACTGACAGCAACCGTGCCTCTTGATGAGTTCTTCCAGTCGAGTGTTCAGGGTCACTCGTAAAAAATAAAAAATAAAAACCCCAGAGCATCTGATCTGTGTCCTGACGCAGTATTTCAGGGGGCAGCGGGGGGGGGGGGGGGGGGATTGGTGGCTATGCAGAGACTGTTCATGTTCTGGTTGTTTTTGCCAAGTCAATGTTTATGTGGGTGGTGAAAAGTGCTCGTCAATGGGACTGAAATAAGTTGACGATTAATTAATAACTCAACGTGAAAGATTATGGAATAAACACAAGTTCCTGCTCTCCTCCGTGTGATACGATTGTGATTTGATGAACGCATTGATTGTCGTCTTGTGATTACAGTTGAATCCAATTTACGTTTAGCATAGCGTAGTGTGTGTGTGTGTGTGTGTGTGTGTGTGTGTGTGTGGGTGTGCGTGTGTGTGTGTGTGTGTGTGGTGTGTTGTCTGTGTGTGTGTGTGGTGGTGTGTGTGATGGAGGAGAGGAGGGGTGTGTGGTGGTTGTAGTCGTGGTGGAGGTGGTGGTGGTGGTGGAGGGGTGAGGATGATTAGACCACAGTTGCTCAGAGCGGGGGGTGGGGGGGGGGGGGAGGGGGGGAGGGGGAAAAGGGGAGATGTCTCCAAGTGCCACCAGCAGCAGCAGCAGCAGTGGTCCGAGAGATTCCCTCTCATTGCTCTGCTCCACTCTCTTCCCTCTGTCCCTTTCTCTCTCTCTCTCTCTCTCTCTCTCTCTCTCTCTCTCTCTCTCTCTCTCTCTCTCTCTCTGTGCTTTCCTGTTCCTTCTATGGTGCCAGGAGGACCAGGACCAGATGTTTCACTCCACCTTTAAAACCTCCATTCTCCCTCACCCACACCCACACCCTCCACCCACACCTCCACCCTGCCTCCACTCTTATCCTTAACCTTCCGCCTGCTGTAGTACTTTAGCACCATATTTGTAACTGTACATCTTGCTTTCCTCCCGTATAATATATGAAGAGACGTGAAAGCACAAAGAATAGTTTCCATTAATCCATTTAAATGGTTCTATAGTAGTTCTAAGGACCACATTCAATGATATGAAGTAGTTGTCATGTTTCTGTATCACACATTCTGTAAGGGTCTTTAAGAGATGAGTCCGTGGTGTTAGCAGTGTTTAGCATCCTCACTCCGTCGGTGGTTCTGTACGCGTGGGCTCCTATTGAATCCCAATAACAAGGGGGAGGAGGAGGAGGGAGGGGGGGTGGGGGGTGGCGGTGGATGAAGGGCAAAGAGGAGGAGGAGGAGGAGGAGGAGGAGGGGAGGGATGGAGGGAGGGGAGGGAGAAAAGCGGATTTCAGAAATCTGACAGCTTTGATCACGATTGATCTCCGATATTAGCCACTCGAACGGGAACTACCACCACCTACACACACACACACACACACACACACACACACACCCAGTAGAGACAGATTTGTACAGATGTTGCCTTTGAAAATGTTCCATTTCAGAGCTTTTGTGACGCCATTATAAACCACCGCAACGACCACAACAACAACAACAAGAGCAACAAGCCAAACACAAATCAACAGCAAGGCCTGTGTGTGTGTGGCTGTGTGTGTCCCTGCCTGCCCTCCGCCTACGTTTAATTGATCCATCGTCTGGGCTAATCAGCTCTAGGGCCCGCATGACACTCAGACACTTCAGACGCTGGGTGCTCGCCAGCCCCAACGCCCCCCCCCCCGCCGCCCCCACTCACACCCCCTCCCCCCCCCACACACACACACACACACACACACACACACACACACAAACCCTCGTCACGCTGTCGCTGCGGACCAACGACATGGCCATCATCGCTGTCATCCTTTCCCTGCGTGTGTGTGTGTGTGTCTGTGTGTGTGTTTGTCTGTGTGTCTGTGTGAGTATGTGTGTGTCTGTGTGTCTGTGTGTCTGTGTGTGTGTGTGTGTTTGTGTGTGTTTGTGTGTGTCTGTGTGTGCGTGAGAGTATGTGTGTGGCTTCCTGTGGCGTTAGTCACATCTCTGTCACTGCTCTGTCACGCAACACTTTCGTGCCCTTGGTGTGCCGGAGTGTGTGTGCGTGTGAGTGTGTGTGTGTGTGAGTGTGTGTGTGTGTGTGTGTGTGTGCACGCATGCGTGTCAACTTATTTTTGGACTTGTTATATAGCAGTCAATCATGTCCCATGCCCCTCAAAAGAAGTGGAATGGTGTGACACCCTTGGGTGCCGGAACTATTTTTCTAAGGGAAGAAGGGGAAAATGACGCCGTGTTACTTTAGAGACCTGGAGGTGAGGATTTGTATTTCAGCGAGTTGATTTGACTCTTCAAGTCAAGTATATTTTATTCGTATTGACCTTAATGACAGTTACACTCTCACATTCTTGCAGGCCTTACCCTCAGTCCTACCCTCACAAAGGGCAAGAAAAACCAGAGGAAGCGACCTTGAGAAGGAGTACGAACGCCAACGGTACGAATGCTGACGGTACGAATGACAGTGGTACGAACGCTAACAGTGTGCACGCTAACTGTACGGCCGCTAACAGCACGAGGGCTAACGGTACGAGCGCTAACTGTACAAACGCCGATGGTACGAGTGCTAACGGTACAAGCGGTATGAAAGTGTGCCTCAGGAGGGATAAGGAAACTCCCAAACGAGTCCTGAAGATCTGAACGATGCTCTCGAGATTCCGCCGCGTGTTTAGGGAGGTGGAGGGTGGAGGAAGTGGCGGACGAGAGGACACATACAGATTCCGCCGCGTGTTTAGGGAGGTGGAGGGTGGAGGAAGTGGCGGACGAGAGGACACATACACATACACACACACACACACACACACTCCATCAGGGGTGGCGTTATTAATGTGAGGTGACGGCACCGATGCCCAGGGTCCCGCTTGACATTGGCGCGGCAGGGGGGTCCGCGTTCGCGACAGCAGAGGCATGGCGCTGGTGCTGGTAGATGTGGCGGTGGATGGTGTTAGTCAGGGGGTGTCGGAGCCGGGGGGGGGGGGGGGGGGTGGGGGGTGTGTTGGTGTATGACATGCCACGTTTGTCACCCATCCCTCTGAAGAGTCGTAATGATGTAGCTGGGAGGTCCACTAATGAAGAGCATCTGGTACCGGCTCCACTCTGTGCGCGCGCGTGTGTGTGTGTGTGTGTGTGTGTGTGTGTGTGTGTGTGTGTGTGTGTGTGTGTGTGTGTGTGTGTGTGTGTGTGTGTGTGTGTGTTGTGTGTGTGTGTGTGTGTGCGCGTGTGTGTGTGTGTGTGTCTACTTTTGAATACCCCCTTCCCGGATTGATGATGCATGCAACCCAGCTCTGCACACACACACACACACACACACACACGAGGGTCACGTGACACATGCTGACACACCTCAAGACTCGGCGCGTCCTTCCAGGAACTCCCCGCTGGGAACACACACGTGCCGCAGCACTGATGTTGCGTGTTACCGTTGCTGCCGCTGCCATGTTTGACTTTGCGTCGATGATTGTGATTGATCATCCTTGCTTTTTCCTACCGACGTTTATCCTGTATAGTTACTGCGGTATCGATCGTACGCTTTGATTGCTCTCACCCCGCCCCCTTGCAGCAGGGCAGCAACAAGTGGACCTCTCGCTCTCGGCGGACGTATATTGCTCGGTCCTTCTCTCTCCGAAAAGACCAGACCGGATGAAACCTGGGGAAATAATGAACAACTGATGGAATTGTTACTACATTTTATTGGAATTGTAACAAAACAAGCGAGTGGCAAATTCTTCATTTATTCATTCTGAAAGAAATGTAATATTGTCTAACCTTGACAAATATGCGTTAATGAGAGTTAATTAAAATATAAATGAATTGGAATGGAAATACAATATTATGCAGCTGCTGTTCAACTAAAGGGTGAGTAAATAGAAGTAGCCGGAGGCAAATGTCATCTTTGTTGTTCTGAAACAGTAAATTAATTATTGCCAAATACCATCACAAAGATTGAAAATACATAAAACATAATGAAAAATACGTTAAACTAGTCAAGTTAAAGTTTAACTGTTCAACGTCAGTCTATACAAGCATTGTCCACCAAGAAAGACATGAGACAAGAAAGTCATGTCACCGATGGGTGTTAGACAAAACCCACATCTCTGTAGACTTTTAGCGGTGCACACACACACACACACTCAAAGTGATGATCATGCAGGCAGACGTGTCCGATAATATTGTTTGTACTGAGCAAACACTTTGGGTGTGTGTGTGTGTGTGTGTAAATGTCAGACCACCAGGTGCGGTTGGGCTGTCTCTAAACCGTGGAGCCCAGAGCGGTGGTCTGGAGGAGGAGGTCAATTAAAAAACGGCCAGGCCGAGGTAATCGATAGCACATAAAAACGGGGGGAACCGGTGACGTGCGACGCAGATAAGTCAATGCGTGTAATTATCGGATTTAATAAACAAAAAATAAAACCGCACTTAGAACGGAACGGGTTGCGGTGGCTTTTCATTTTTCATAATTCTACGAAAATTGACAGTTCGTGCGTCGACACTCGACAGCACGCCTGCACGGGGTCGCTGGGCTCCAAAACATAACAAAGGGAGCGGCTGAAAGGCTAAATTAGCTTAGCGAGAGAGAGAGAGGGTAATTAGAGAGTTGGGTCTTTAGTGGACGTCAACAGGGGCAGGCTGAACGTTCATCTGGTTCCAATCATTCCTCCTCCTCCTCCTCCTCCCTCCTCCTCCTCCCCTCCTCCCCTCCTGCTCTCCTCCCCTCCTGCTGTCAGACCTGCCTGAACCGGCACCGGATGAAACCCCGATTGGCTTAATGCACACCGTCTGTGTGTGTGTGTGTGTGTGTGTGTGTGTGTGTGTGTGTGTGTGTGTAATGTGTGTGTGTGTGTGTGTGTGTGTGTGTGTGTGTGTAGTGTGTGTGTGTGTGTGTGTGTGTAATGTGTGTGTGTAGTGTGTGTGTGTGTGTGTGTGTGTGTGTGTGTGTGTGTGTGTGTGTGTATGTGTGTGTGTGTGTGTGTGTGTGTGTGTGTGTGTGTGTGTGTGTGTGTGTGTGTGTGTGTGTTTGTGTGTAGCGGCGTCCTGCGGTGCTAGCGAGGTTCATCACCTCACGGTGTAAACATTACCTGTGCTTGTTGGTGAGGGCTGTGATTGCCTCGCCGCCGTGAAGATTTGTTTCTATTTTATTCGTTTTTTTCCACGGATATCACAGAACGATGTGACTGAACCTGAACCTCTTCAACTTGCTCATTCCACTGTACGACATGAGGCCATTATTTGAGGAATTTATAAAGTACGAGTTTAACAACGACAACACCCTCGGTCCATCTGGGCTGTGGAGGGGCCATAAGGGGGGGAAGACCTTCACAAAGACCCGCTGAGGTGTGTGTGTGTGTGTGTGTGTGTGTGTGTGCGTGTGTGCGTTTGTTGTGTGTGTGTGTGTGTGTGTGTGTGTGTGTGTGTGTGTGTGTGTGCGTGTGCGCGTTTGATTGTGTGTGTGTGTGTGCGTGTGCGTGCGTGTGTTTGCGAGGATGACAGGGTCCAGACCCCCCAGGGTGCTAATCCATCTGTTGTAATCAACGAGGCCGGCCAAGGGAATATGTCCGCCCGTGTTTCTGTCTGCCGCCGTGTCAAAGGTTGGGACCTCGAGGTTCAGGGGGTCCAAACGTGCCAGCGCCGTCTGTCACACTGCGCATCGCTATAGCTAAATTTTAGCCTTTTCAGCCGCGCCCCCTTTGTTATGTTCTTGGAGCCCAGCGACCCCCCGTGCAGGCGTGGCTGCGAGTGTCGACGCACGAACTGTTCAATTTTTCGTTAGAATTTATGAAAAATGAAAGCCACCGCAACCCTTTTTCCGTTCCTAAGTGCGGTTTTATTTTTGTTTATTTAAATCCGATAATTACACGGCATTGACTTATCTGCGTCGCACGTCACCGGTTCCCGCCTCGCCAAACCCCCCTTCCGCCCCCCCCCCGTTTTTATGTGCTATCGATGACCTCCGCCTGGCCGTTTTTTAATGACCTCCTCCTCCAGGACCACCGCTCTGGGCTCCACGGTTTAGAGACAGCCCCAACCGCACCTGGTGGTCTGACATTTACACACACACACACACACACACACACACACACACCAAAGTGTTTGCTCAGTACAAAACAATATTATCTGACACGTCTGCCTGCATGATCATCACTTTGAGTGTGTGTGTGTAAAAGTCTACAGAGATGTGGGTTTTGTCTAACACCCATCGGTGACATGACTTTCTTGTCTCATGTCTTTCTTGGTGGACAATGCTTGTATAGACTGACGTTGAACAGTTAAACTTTAACTTGACTAGTTTAACGTATTTTTCATTATGTTTTATGTATTTTCAATCTTTGTGATGGTATTTGGCAATAATTAATTTACTGTTTCAGAACAACAAAGATGACATTTGCCTCCGGCTACTTCTATTTACTCACCCTTTAGTTGAACAGCAGCTGCATAATATTGTATTTCCATTCCAATTCATTTATATTTTAATTAACTCTCATTAACGCATATTTGTCAAGGTTAGACAATATTACATTTCTTTCAGAATGAATAAATGAAGAATTTGCCACTCGCTTGTTTTGTTACAATTCCAATAAAATGTAGTAACAATTCCTATATTCCTCTATTATGTATGATATACAGTAATAATATAATACCACCCTCCCCCACCCCCTCCCCGCCCCCCCCTCTCCTATACCCAAAGTCCTGGCCGTAACCACGGCGATGACCTGGTGCGCTCAGACGGAGATGAAGAGGGTCGTCGGGGACAACGCCACGTTGCCGTGCCACCACCAGTTCTGGCCCGGCGACCAGCCCGCCCTGGACATCGAGTGGCTCCTCCTCAAGCCCATCAACCGGCAGAGGGTGGTGAGTAACCAGTACCCACACACACTGTACACACACTGTATACACACACTGTACACACACACTGTACACACACACACTGTATGTACACACACACTGTACACACACACAAACTAACCACATACACTGGGCATACACACTGAACACAAACACACACTGAAGACACACTGAACACACACACACACAAACACACACACACACACACACACACACACACACACACACACACACACACACAAGCACACACTGAAGACACACTGAACACACACACTAACAACATACACAAACACACACACACACCACACACACACACACACACACACACATACTGAACACACACACACACACACACAGAACAGACACACAGGACACACACACAAACATACTGAACACACACACAAACACACTGAATACACACACACACACACTGAACACCACACACTGGACACACACTGAACACACACACACAAACACATACTGAACACACACAAACACATGCTGAACACACACACACACACCACACACACACACACAAACATACACTGAACGCACACACTGGACCACATTACTGAACACACACCACAAACACACACTGAACACACACACACACACACACACACACACACACACACACACACACACACACACACAAACATACACTGAACACAAACTCACACACCACACACACACACACACACACACACCACACTATCTGAACGTGTGTTGTGTTTGTTTTTGTTAATCGCCGGGGGAAT
>PIJE02000100.1:22500-55529 GCA_002895965.2 Coryphaenoides rupestris
TCTACATACTATGTGTAGGTATGCAGACCACGTGTGTGTGTGTGTGTGTGTGTGTGTGTGTGTGTGTGTGTGTGTGTGTGTGTGTGCGGGTGTGTGTGTGTGTGTGTGTGTTTGCATCATCCATATACATGCATATGTACAAACATGCCCACATAAGGTGTGTATGTGAATTTAGTATGTATACACATGCGCGTACAAACATACATGTGGTGTGTACGTGTGTGTGTGTGTGTGTGTGTGTGTGTGTGTGCGTGTGTCTGCATGTATTTGTTTCACATCCGACCATTATTGTTCTGATTGTGATTGATGCATGTGTATCTACATACTATGTGTAGGTATGCAGACCACTTGTGTGTGTGTGTGTGTGTGTGTGTGTGTGTATGTGTGTGTGTGTGTGTGTGTGTGTGTGTGCGCGTGTGTGTGTGTGTGTGTGTGTTTGCATCATCCATATACATGCATATGTACAAACATGCCCACATAAGGTGTGTATGTGAATTTAGTATGTATACACATGCGCGTACAAACATACATGTGGTATGTACGTGTGTGTGTGTGTGTGTGTGTGTGTGCGTGTGTCTGCATGTATTTGTTTCACATCCGACCATTATTGTTCTGATTGTGATTGATGTATGTGTATCTACATACTATGTGTAGGTATGCAGACCACTTGTGTGTGTGTGTGTGTGTGTGTGTGTGTGTGTGTGTGTGTGTGTGTGGGTGTGCGTGTGTGTGTGTGCGGGTGTGTGTGTGTGTGTGTTTGCATCATCCATATACATGCATATGTACAAACATGCCCACATAAGGTGTGCATGTGAATTTAGTATGTATACACATGCGCGTACAAACATACATGTGGTGTGTACGTGTGTGTGTGTGTGTGTGTGTGTGTGTGTGTGTGTGTGTGCGTGTGTCTGCATGTATTTGTTTCACATCCGACCACTATTGAAGCATCTTCAATTGTCATCTCTCACACCACCGCTCTCTCTTTGCTTGTATGCGTGTGTCCGTGCGCATGTGTGTGTGTGTGTGTGTGTGCACAGACTTGAAGAACCCCGAGACCGTGACCCTGAAGAACCTGACCAAAGAAACCGCTGGCGTCTACAAATGCACGGCGAGCAACGACGTGGGGGAGGAGAGCTGCATCGTGGAGGTCAAGATGCACTGTGAGTCCATCGCTCTGCGTCAGCCCAGATCCCTCCCCGCTGGGACACACACACACCGCCTCTACCGGGAGGGCAAGGTTCTGCCGGGAAATCGCTGTGCGCTGCTATATGTGTGTTATTTCCGCTGTCCATTTCACAGAGCGATGAACAGGGTCCGACATGGACCTTGTTACCATCGCAGGACGGTAGAGTCGCTCACCAGCTTCTGAAGGAGACTCAAGACCCGCCACCTGGACTCTGCATAACACCCTTCCCCCTCGCCTTCCCTCTCCTAATCCTAGCACTAACTTGCGTGTTTCTGCGTCTTGGCATTATTAATAGCACTTAGCATTGTTTAGCATATTGCGCAATCTTAGATGTTGGTACTGCACTCAGAATGGCGCTTCTGCTCTCATCCCAGCTATTATGCAGGCAACCTAGCAATTATGAAACTCGCTCTATTAACCTTGCAACTATGAACGCTCAAAACCTGCTCTATTCTGATCTTTATGTTCCACAGCGACATATTGCTGTCTCCAACAAATGTACTTTGTATGTCGCTTTGGATGAAAGTGTCTGCCAAATGCCCTAATTGTAAATTTAAATGTATGGTATGACGCGCTCTGTGAGCCCTTTGTGGGCAAATGCATGCGTCATCGTCGACAGCATTGGGTTTTTGTTCCGTACGTATGTGTCTCACAATGTGTTTGGGTCGAGGGGTCGGGTTCGAAACGTTGCGGGACTCCAGTCCTGCACAGCGCGGGGGGGGGGTGGTGGGCAAAAGTGGACCAAAGCAAAACTATTTATAGAGAGCGATTCCCTGGGTGGACTCACTGACGCATTGGATTTGGTTCTGTTTAGTTCCGATATTTTTGAAGTGAATAGCCAAAACATTCACGTCAACAACATGTCTGACCTCCTGCCGGCGTCCATAATTAACGCTTCAGACCGCCTAAAGATGCGAGAGCATAAAGAAGATGAACCGTGGTCAACCGTAGAGTACTATTAGCCAATATTTCACAGGAATATCGCTGAGATTTCAGATATCTGCGCTAAAATGAGCTACAAAATAATAACGTAGCAGTGGGGTTCTTTTTTGGATTAAAGAAAAAATGTCTCATCGCTCACTAAATTCACGTGGGATTGTTCGCACAATACGTATTGTTCTCCTCACCTTAACACAGGCAACTATTACAGCAATGTTCTGTTCTGCGTTATAGCCCCGCACTACAGTTCCTGAGGATCCTTAGAGTTGATCAGAAGTGTGTGATCAGCTATTGTTTTGGCTCGCGAAGAAGACTACACCTGCCGACCATGCGTTCCCCCGATATTGTTTGGTGGCCACGCTGAGGACTCCCCGGACGTTACGATTCTCTGCCGTTATTATCGGATGGAATTACGTCGGCCGTGCGGCTTCCGAAGTTGCGGCGGCCGAAACCTCTGCTCTCGCGCTCTGTCTCCCTCTGTGTTTCTGTCTCTGTCTGTCTGTCTGTCTGTCTCTCTGTCTGTCTGTCTGTCTCTCTGTCTGTCTGTCTGTCTCTCTCACGTCTCGGTCAGACGGCAGCACAGTCAACCAAACCAAAAAAAAAGACCAACACCCACAAGCTAGTCGTTATAACGTTTTATTTTATAACCCGAAGCCACGTTAACGGAGGACGTAACCTTCGGCCACAATGAGCTCTGGTGGATTGGCGTGCCTCCTTTGCCTTTCCCCACCCATCATCACCCACCCACCACCACCACCCCCCGACCTCCCCTCCGCTCCACCCGACCCCGTCCTCCACCCCCCTCTCTCTGAAATGGGCTCGGCGCATTCCGGCTTGACATGCGAACGGCATAAATCAGACATTACTTGGATTAAGGTGTCGCCTTTAAAACTCTCCACCCCCGCCTCCCCCACCTCCCCCCCCCCCTCCTTCCCACTCCCTCCCTCCTCCCTCCCTCCTTCCCCACTCCCTCCCTCCTTCCCTCCCCCCTTCCCTCTCTCCCTCCGTCCCTCCGTCCCTCCCTCCCTCCCTCCCTCCCTCTCTCTCTCCAGTGACGGCGAAGAACTCTGCATGACCCAGTGGTAGGGTGAATAGATATAGGGGCTGCTTATTCCACAAAGCAATTGATTGTGTGTGTGTCTGTGTGTGTGTGTGTGTGTGTGTGTGTGTGTGTGTGTGTGCGTGCGCGCGCATGTGTACTCAGACGTGCGTGGGATGGGCGTGGTCGCCGGGGCAGTCGTGGGCGTGTCCTTCGGCGTGCTGCTCATCATCCTCATCGTGTGGCTGGTGTGCCGCAAGAAGGAGATGAAGAAATATGAGGAGGAGGAGACGCCCAACGAGATCAGGTGTGTGTCCGCAACACACGCACACACACACACACACACACACACACACACACACACACACACACACACACACACACACACACACACACACACACACACACACACACACACACACACACACACACACACACACACACACACACACACACACACACAGCAAACAGCATCAGAATGATCTCAAAAGATCTCTCATAATCCACCCTCTAGTGACATCACAAGTCGGAGTATCCACTCCCAGATGTATGATGGATAGATGGATAGAGAGCCTAACCTAGTTGGTACAGGCCACTCACTGGGTCAGCTGGTAGACTGGTAGATCGATCCATCATATGTACGTCATACATCCCAGCTGGGTCGTAAAATAGGGGCTGACAAACCATATTAACACACATGACACAGAAAAGCTAACTTGGCTAATGTCCGCAACATATTGCGTGAGATATCGAAGCATTGGATGACTACAGGGCAGTGAAACAGAAGTCGTCATCGGCCACAGCCGCAAAAGTTATCAGTTAAAAACGTGGTGTCAGCCGCTCTGGAGCTAGAGCGGCTGTCGGTTGTCTGGCAACGCGAAGGTTGCTGGTTCAATCCCCCCTGGCTCCTCCTCGCCAAGTGTCCCCGAGCAAGACACCTAACCCCAACTACTGCTCCCCGACAAGCTGGCCGTTGCCTTGCGTGGTTAACAACCACAGTCAGTGTATGATTGTATGAATATGTGTATGAATGGGTGAATGTGAGACACAAATTGAAGTAGAGTACTTTGGGTAGAAGCGCAATATAAAATTGTCCAAAGAGCTTTACAGTTGCCTGACATTCACCCATTCACACACACCGATGGCAGTGTCAACCAACACGTCAGGAGCAGTTGGAGTTAGACGTCTTGCTCAGGAACACCTCAAAGCTAGGCGGAGCCCGGGGATCGGGGATCGAACCAGCAACCTTCTGTTTGCCAGACAACCGCTCTTACCTCCTGAGCCACTGCTGCCCAGTGTTATGAATGCAGTCCATTTATCAATCACGTTTGTCATCTACATAGGGCTACATCGGCCACCGCTTTCTGTAGCACGTCGTTCTTTGAATAAAAATGTCGAAAAGTTCAAGAAAAGTCAAAACAAGAAAAGCGAGAACCTAAAGAACACCGGAGAGAAATGACACACATGGCCGTACCCTCTGCCGCCTCACAGTTGTGAGCTGAACTGCTGGCACAAGTGGCGACGTACATTTTATTTTTTCCCTTATTTTTATTTCTTTTTCATTCACGATGCTCCAGCAGTCACACACTTGCCGTTTTGCTGGAGTCAGGATGAATTATGCAGGCTCCCCGGGACGACTTGGCTATCAATAATGCAGGTAGCAGCGGCAACGGGGGTGGTGGTGGTGGTGGTGGTGCTGGTGGTGGTGGTGGTGGTGGAGGTGGAGGTGGTGGGAGGAGCAGGGCAGGGAAAACACAAGGTGCGCATCTGCCATCTTCATACATGGGGGATTAACTGAGATGTAAACACTGACTCACTCTCATATGCACACACACACACACACACACACACACACACACACACACACACACACACACACACACACACACACACACAGACTTCTGTGTAGGAGGTGGAGAGAAGGCTTGTTGCATCATGTGTGTGTGTGTGTTTTACCCCCCTCCCCCCGCCACCACAACTTTTTAAACTTTTAAAATTTGTGTCATTTTTCTTCCCCCCCCCAGGGAGGACGCCGAGGCCCCCAAGGCCAAGCTGGTGAACCCCAACTCCCTGTCCTCATCCCGCTCAGGCAGCTCCCGCTCCGGCACCTCCTCCACCCAGTCCATGGTGCACGGGGCCCCGCCTCCACAGCCGGCGCAGCCGCAGCAGCAGCAGCAGCCTCCCCGCGGCCAGCGGCCCTGTGTGCCGGCCGTGGCCGCCCTCCGGGAGGGTAAGGCCGGTCAGCCCGGGCTCCAGCTCCAGCCCCAGATCCAGCCCGGTCCCCCGGCCTACACCCTGCCACCGCCCGGCCACGCCAGGACACCGGAGCCCCGGGCGGCCGTGCCCGTGCTGACGCCGCCGCCCTCCTCCTCGTCCTGCGCCACGTCCGCCCCCTCCTCCCGCACCCCCCACCCCCACCCCCACCCCCACCCGCACCCCCGCCCCCACCCCCACCCCAAGCCCGTCGACAGCCCCAAGATCAGCCCCGCCAACCTGGCCCGCATGGGGGCCACGCCCGTCATGATCCCCGCGCAGACCAAGGCCTTCCAGACGGTGTAGGACCAGGAAGACCGGACCAGCACCCAGAGAGAGAGCGAGAGAGAGAGAGTCAGAGAGAGTAGCATAGAGAGAGAGAAAGAGGGAGAGGGAGAGAGAGAGAGAGAGAGAGAGGGAGAAAGAGAGAGAGTAGGAGACTTGGAGAGAGAGGGAGGGAGACGGAGAGAGAGAAAGAGAGAGAGAGTAGTTGAGTTGGAGAGCGAGGGAGAGAGAAAGAAAGACAGAGAGAGCTTAGAAGAGTCTGAGGGAGAGAGAGAGAGAGAGAGAGAGAGAGAGAGAGAGAGAGAGAGAGAGAGAGAGAGAAAGAAAGAGAGAAAGAAGAGAGAGAGAGAGAGAGAGAGAGAGAGAGACACGATCCAGACGTCAGAAGGTCACGGCTGAGATCGAACCCAGTTTACTTTGAGAGAGACACACTGACAACACTCTGGACCCCGTTATCATCCATTCACATCCTGCCACCCTTTCACAGCTCAACCCCTCCTCCTGTGGCGGGAACTACGCTCGACCCCATAGGTTGCTTCTCGGTTTGCTCTCTCTGCTTGACGCCACAAACCTTACAGAGAACACGTCGGATCAAAAATAAATGTCCCCGCAGAAGACGCACAGACACACACACACACACACACGCACGCATTTTAACGACAGCGAGGCGACGGTCGTATCGTTTCACGTTTCGTCATGTTGGACAGGTTTGGTTCTCCTGTTTTTTTGGGGGGGCCTCAGAGAACAGAGCTGCTTCAGGAAGGAGGAGTGAGGGGGAATGGATGGACTTGTGGCACACAAACCCAAACGAAACCACGACAAATAGATGCCGCTCCCGACGCTCCGCTCCGCTGGGCGAATACGGCCGACAGATGCTACTTAATAGAAGCGTCAGTAGTCACCGCTGACAGAGCGTCCGTTCAGGCTGAACAAAGACACCTGGCTAAATATGCAGATATCATCTGACCCTCATCATCCTCTCCTCCATCTTCCTCTTGGTTGATTGATTGTATGTGTGTGTGTGTGTGTGTGTGTGTGTGTGCGCGAGATCACCACCATGGATGAATGTACCCACCTAATGTTAACAAGCCCCATTTCATCTCCAATCAGCACGTCCACTGCAAGCATGGATGGATACAAGCTGGTTCCCAGTGGCTTGAGAGGCGCTGGTGTACAGATATTCACGGCGAAACTTCATTACATCCCGTCATTATTTCATCTTTCTCTGTTTTTTGATGAAGGGGAAGTGGGTTAATCAAATGGGGGTTACTCGACGATTTACAGACTCCGAGGATTCCTCTCCGAGAGCAAAAGTGAATGATTTCCCAATCATCTCGGCGTGCATGCAACACACACAGCACTGTCAAATACTTCAGTTGCGTTAGGATCGCCGAAGGGTCTGAACAAGTCCCTTTGGAGAAAGTGCCGTTTCTCCGTGGTTTGACCATTTGTCGTCTTTACGCGACCGAGCATCTCTTTATATTCCACAGTACAACAACTCTAATAATGTGAGGCTACAGACGACTTATGTAGTTGTGCAAGTTGTCTATAAAGGGTCAAACTCTCTGCAAAGGTGTATTTTTTTGTTTTATTGTTAGGACGAGGTCTCGCGGGCGTCTCACGGGGAGGGCTCCTATACAACACAATACAAGCAACCGCAGACGCATTTCACGCTAAATTATAGTCTTTAAACAGTGCCTTGTGCGTCACACCGCATTACATTAAACTCACCGGAGTTTTGGTTCAATCGAATGCATGCGTTCATCTGAACACAGACAATTCAGGACATACCCAATCGTTCTCAGGTGGCAGAGGATATCAAGGTGATTTATTGGTAAGAGCGCCCCCATTTTATAGGACCCCACATACATTAATAGACAGCGTGCACGTGCTGACCGAGTTGACTGCCACACTGGACACGCCCCCCCCCCCGCCGCTCTCAATAGCAAACAATAGCAGAATCAGCGAACCAGTTAGCAGTCCCATGTCCTTTAATACGATTTCTATTTCAAACTATTCACGACCGTATGGGTGTAAGTACCTTTTCACACACACACACAAACTCTGATTGCACAGACCTGCGAATAGCGAGCTCGAGTATGGAAATAGCTATGTTAGGAGGAAGGAGATAGGCAGGCATGTGGGGATTGTGTTGATGGCGTCGCGGAGGTGTGTGAGCTATGGGAGCCCGGAAGTCTGCATAGCAATTAAGCCTCTGTCTTTGAATAGCAGCCATGAATTAGGTAGTGTTTATACGCTTTTCTGATGTGTTTGGTTCCGGCTAGTTAAATGGAGCCCAGGGTGAGGTGAATGGGAATCGGTGACTTAAAGTAGAATGACTCAAGACTTCACAAAAAAACTGTAAGTGAAAGATCAATTGATTGCCCCTCATACATTTCAGAAGGATTGTGTTGGCAAATGTAAAGGGTGCGGCAATGACTCCCATGGGGTGTAGTACGTCCAGGTTCTTGGTTCAAACTTTTTTGTTAATCCAGAACGTCATACTGTATGTCATATGTCATGCCAGTGGTAATTTGCTGAAAGGGATGCGGTCATGGGAGTGAAAGCAAAGAGATGCATGTTGGGATACGTTGTTCCAGTTCTGAATCAGAGATTCAATGGACGGTCATGACAGCCTTTATTCACTGGAATTGGAACGCGCTCGACAATGGCGGGCAGGGGTTCCCCAAGTGCACTTTTCGGGCAATTGGACGCAACCCTTCACATCACGTGAACCAACATTTCTGCTAATTGGCCTTATTCGCCTTGCGGCCATCTTGGTTGCATCTTCGTCCTAAACGCTGGCTGGGTGGGTGGGGGAACTGGATGCGGAATTTCGCTTTCAGTTCCCTGACCCAAGTAGAGCCCAAGTGAAACCAGTAGAAACAAGATGGCCGCTGGCGGTAGAGGCCCATTGGGGAAGCAGTTGGTAGTGTATTTTTCCCTTTAAAGTCAAAGGAGGAGAATTCTGCTGGACTGTTTCCTACGGAGCCTATGGCAACAGTGGCTCCAGATAGCATGCAGCATAGCAGTTAATTGGGTCCCGCCGGTGCTTGTCCAGTTCGGAGAATGAATAACAAATGTGTAAAAGAGCGTGTCATCGGCCGTCCAGGGGTTGCTGTGCGCTTTTTTCTTCATAACATTTCCCTCTCCGCCCAACCATGAAACAACTCTCCTGTGACCTGTGATCTCTCTAGCCAGTTTCACGCGTAGTAAAGTAGTTAACGCGACGGATCGCTGTGAATGCTCAAATGCCGGATCACATGACATTAAAATACCACACTTAATGCCACATCAAATCCGTCTTGGGCTGTTTCGAATGAGACTCATAAAGGGGTAGAATGTAATGTTTGTTTATCTGCTTGGATTAATTGTTAAGCTCGAGAGAGAGAGAGAGAGAGAGAGAGAGAGAGAGAGAGAGAGAGAGAGATGGAGAGATGGAGAGAAAGTGTATTATATCAGCTAATTACGCGAATATGTGTAATTGCCCATATTGCAGCTAAAAGGCCAATAGGCCGATGAGTGTTGGATGAGTCAGGTGAGATGAACACCGAAATGCGATGCGGAAGAACAGCCTGTAGGGGGCAGTAGAACCACAGTTCTTTTATTCCACACAACACAATCGACTCTGTTCCTCTTTGTTTATCCGATGCTGGATGATAATATGATGAGCTTATTTTTCACAAAAATGTAAATGTCACACGCATTCACACATGATTAATGAGTAGAAAAATAAAGCTAATAGTCGTCTTAGCTGAGTATGTTTCTGCTAAACACATCACACCACCCTCAGTAAAGGAAAATAATGTCTCCGCGATAGGCAGGAACACTTTTGACCGGATGTGTTTGGTCAACGCAGAGAATGACTGCAGTGCAGGTCTTTATGATTATTGATAATATTGAATGCAGCATTAAGGTAAAGTAAAAACATGTAGGCCTACGTATGGAAAAAAATCCCTGCAAAAGCGGGCGAGTCATGATTATATGCATGTCACAGAAAAATGTACTACAAGAGATGTTTTGCTTTTTTTGTTTTGCCTCAAAACTTATATTATATTATATAGTAACAATGATAATATGAAATAACATGTAATGAGTATACAACACAAACTGTAAATTCATCAATATTTTCATATTCACTGAATTCAATTATTATGGTTTTATTTTCGTTGTAATGCAGTATTATATGCGTAATATTCTCATGTAATCGCGTTGTATGCTTGTGCGAAGATCCCACAAGGTTTCCTTTAACTTGTTGTGCTCAGCGATGAACCATCACCATGCTTCTGTTTTGACTGGGGGGGGGGAAACCACAAGGCTCCATGTATATAATTCACCTATCCGGTGGAATATGTATATTTGTACAGTGTATCTACATTCATTTTTTTCTTTTTTTGGTTTGTTTTCTAATAAAATCTTGTTGGCATCACCGATCTGCTTTTCCGAGAAATGTGTGACCATTGACAAAGACTGCAGGATACAGTATTAGTAACGTAACATAACACAGTAGCCTGGAGCAGGAGGTCATGATTCACAGGGAGTTCACAGGAAGACACATAGCCTACCTGTTGATGAAATGTGGTCCTATAGAATGAATGATTGATTACATATTTTGGATTTATTTATTCATGGGGACAGGCAAGGGCCTATGCCTTCATGTATGATCAGGTTAAATATAATCAATATACTGGACATGCATTTATTACTGAAATCTTTATATACAGTATATATATCTATATCTATATAGATATATAATATGTAATTAAATGCATAATTTCTAGCAAAACAGCTTGAAGGCCTGCTGAAACATATATATAAGGGTGAACCATATTAGGTCTATACCACTACGGGAGCTGGGTACAGGTATGTGGGGTTATATTTTTGAAATAGAGAATTTTACAACAATAGAAAATATAATATAGGTAATGGAAAATCAATTATATCCCATACATCTTCTTCAACTGGTCGCGTGAACAGTTCTTCATAGACCAATTTAGTGGTATCTAGGTCAGGAAACTTAGGCTGCCCTTTTATCCTGACTACATATTATCAAATCTTAAATATTATTCTAATTTAGAACAGGCTGCAGTAGGCCTGTGAAGGTTAGTCGACTCGACTGCACCAGCTAACAATCTTCGCCCGCGCTAACAATTGACACTTTGACAGATTGACGTTTTTTACAGCTTTCGAGGACATCGATCACGTCAACGACAACGAGCAACGTGACCCCCGGTGTGATTAGAAACGTTGACGTGGCTTCTGGTTTATGGTCGTTTTATGGCGCGGAGGTGCATCGGGCTTTATTGACACAGCGACGCGAGGGCCGACCGATATTTGACCTGCTGTCGATGTATCGTCGGTAATGTACTGCAGCTGTAGGGCGTTGCTGCCCTCTAGTGGTGACATCAGTATGGTGCGCTTAACTATTGTTCTTATAGTAGGTCTACCAGGGGAAGGAAAACGCAATTATAGACGCAGATAATAATAATAATAATAATAATAATAATAATAATAATAATAATAATAATAATAATAATAATGTACACACGTGGGCGCCATATTTATCTTAGTAGCGTCATTTATGTTCGGTTTTATATTGTCTTCCCTCAAGGGGGCGTGTCCTTGAACGTTCGGGGGGTTTCCAGACTTTTTGACTTTGGTCGCAGAGGAGAGAGCGCCACGTGTTGGACACACTGGAAAACGGTATTGTTACGTCGTCTACGTTGAATTCATACGTTTTGTGGTTGTTTTTGTTTCGTTCGTGGAAATAAATATATATCGCCCCAACCGTCGGCAAAAAGCAGGAAAGTCCATCCGTACGGAGGAATTCGTGCAAAGTCCACCCCCCCTACCAAATATCAACACGTTTTACCTTCAGCTTAGATCCTTTCTGAATATGATGAAATGTAAAAAGTATCAAAATATCAGTTTAACTTCTTGAGAGTAAAAATATGATGACCGGTAAAAAAAAAAGTGGATTTTTTTCTGAAGGCAGTGGAGTTGATAAGCATATCCCATTAGGCCTGACAGTGTGAGAATGCTAAAGAACCTAAAAAAACCAACCAAAAAACCCCAAAAAAACGCTGTTTGTTGTTCCGTATTATCCTTAGGGGTTGCAAGGTTTGCAAAATTTGACTTAAAGCAAGTCGGCCTGTATCACACCGGTTTCCACTTGACCTTTAGCTGTTAAACACAAGTAATCTATTCTATTGTCCTTTCTGAACGCAAAGAAAATGTGCACAGCGTGTTAAAATAAGTACAAACCTCACGACGCATCGAAGAGCAATGCGGTGTCCTCAAACAACATGTTGTCCCCAAGTTACCCCTTTCCCCTATGAACACGATCTGCGATGGCAAGGTTTATGCTTCTTCCTGCTCCTTTTTGGACATGTTAGGTTATTTTCTTTTACTGTATTCTTTTTATTGTATTGTTGTAACATGTTCAAAATAAAGCCTGCATCAATCAATCAATCAATCAATCAATCATCAATCAAGGTAACCTGGGGCAAACAAACAAAGATGGCGCTATCTATCATGACTGTAACTGTTCAGAGGGCTTCTCGAGGTTCCGGACCTGGGCGCCCTCGCAGTCAACGCAGTAAAACCTGAGCGTCGCGCGCGCTGGTTGGCTTCAAGGCTGCGACTGCGGTGGCGTCAATGGCATCCTCCCTGCATCTGCAGCGCAGGAAGGAGGCATAGCACAGGTCTATGTGGCTCTGCGGCTGTCTTTAGCAGAACGGCCACGCAACATGTTGGTCGTAAAGTTGCGGGGAGACCACCGCTCCATAAAAGGCCAACGGGGTTTAGTGGTCGTACTTCAGGCATCGGAGGGGTGAACGGTTTTTATAGGAAGGTTGCTAAGCAGTCGTGCTCCGACAAGTTTTGGGGTTCCTGTAAAACAAATATGACACAGTCGGCTAACTTTATGTCAGTGCTTCAGCTCTCCGCAATAATCTAATGGTATATAAATCACGGGCTGAGCATTCATTACATGGTTCGTAACCGTAGGTTTTTTCGGATCTGCACTATTAACACTTCACTGTTTTGTGAGTACATGTATTTGTTGGTACATAAATTCCCCATCTGAAACTCCCACTGGTTTGAAGAATTCATACGGACCTTACGCACAGTAAGGATGATGCCTTTATATTTAGTTTTAGTTTTTCCTCCAGTACTTTGTAAGAATTGAACAGTACTACAATTGTAACCATATGGAAGGACAAGGAATGTAACTTTCTACATGTGTAAATTATATATATTTCTTTTAAAAACATACATTAATATATACTGTAAGTTTAGACTCAGATGGTTTTGTGTATATTTAGTATTGTCATTTTTATCTTAATCATTTAGCATCAGAGCAGACGGGAGAACAGGCTTCGTGGGAGTTCTGGCGAGTTCCGGAGCTGTCGCTATCGCCGTCGGTTACGGGAAGAAGAGGCGGGGGCCAAGAACACCAGCTGTGCTAACGAGGCGGCGTCAGAGCAGGTGTGGCCGAGAACCAGCCAAGCAACTCAAGATGGACAACCTGGCGAGGAACTGGGTCACCCGCAAAAGACGAGGGAGGGAGGGAGGAGGGGAGAGGAGCGTCACTGCTCGTGATGCAGGGTACTAGGGGGGAGGGAGGGAGGGAGGGAGGGAGTGGTGAGGGGGAGGCAGAGAGGGAGGAGGGGGGATGGAGGGAGGAAATTAAGAAAAAAGGTGTGCGCGTGAGAGTGGGGAAGGGAGGGAGTCGTGATGCTAAGGGAGGGAGGGGTGAGGGGAAGGAGGGAGGAAGAGAGTGTGGATGGAGGTAGAAAGGGGGGGGGAGAGAGCCATGGGAGGAAGGGAGGGAAAGAGGTATAAAGGGAGGTAGGAGAAGGGGGGGGGGTGAGAGGGATGGAAGGAGTGAGAGGGAGGAGAGGCAGGCAGGGATGGAGGGAGGGAGGGAGGGAGTTTAATCAAGATACAGGGATGGGTTGTGTGTGTGTGTGTGCAGCAGGTTTGGAGTAACAGGCAGTAGATTCGCCGCAGGGTCCAGCAGGGGTGTGAGGCAGGATGAGAGGGGAATGATAGCCCAACAGCACCTGCATGAAGCATTACAACTAAGCACCAGCAGAGGGGAGGAGAGCCCATGATATGCACACAAGGGGGGGGGGGGGGGAGGACCGAGGCCACCAGACCGCAGATTGGCCGTCTGAGCATCCAAGTCTCCGCCTCGCTGTCCCGCCGCGCCAAGCACTGCTGCTGGACCTTAGGAGCCGTCGGAGCCCCGTGCGTCCCAGCCCCACGCCCGCCGGGTGGTGGCGGTGGTGGTGGTGGTCGTGGTGGTGGTCGTGGTCGGTGCCAGGAGGACGAGCCGCCCCCCCCCCCTGGATCCCCGCAGGGGGGCACCATGGTGCAGGGCTGCGGACAGCGCTGTCACGTGAGGATCTCTTCCCTCAGGCGGAGGCTGGCCTTCCACAGGGTCAGGTGAGTACCGTGTGGGGATGCTCGGGACATGAAAGACTAGATGTGGTCCTACGTTTTTTTGGATATTGATATGGCTTTTGCTGCCTGGTTTTAAAGGCTGCATGACAGTAAAGTGATTTTCTGAACTTACCAGACTGTTGCAGCTGTTCTATTATTTGCACTAAAGTTTTTAACACAATGAAAACACTCAGTACGCATTTAATGCACACAGGAGTACTACAAAAAATAGGCTTTAACATGTGGTTATTTTATGGAGACTAATTATTTATTAATTCACCAGAAGACATACTATATTGTGATATATTCATAGTCATATCTCAAGGATCAAAGTTGAAAATGGTTGTTTGTATCAGTTTGGCCATTTCAAACAAGGGGGTGGTAGTTCTTTGGATACCGGTAATGTTATATAAATGGCAAAACGCACACTTAATCAGCTGATAATTATTTATTTCCACTGGATTATACAACACACAAACATTTGTACTCAAAGATAAAATAATTCTTCCAAGGAAATAAGCAAGATTTATTTAAAAACATTCGAAAATGTTGGAATGCGGGAACCTTGTCCGAACCTTTTTAAAATACGTTGTAGTGTTACTGGATGACGTAAAGTTATGTTCTCTTGCCTTTGGCGGCCTCTGCTGGTGCTGTTATAATGCATACCGTAAATCCTCTAATATTGGCCGGGGGCCTTTATTTACTGAGCCGCAAAGAGCACCAGGCCCTTGTTGGAGGCAGGCTTATATTAGAGGCGGGCCTTTATTTCTTAAAATCAAACTCTCATGGACATAATCCCTTCATTTACTGACTTTTATTGCAAAACATTGCACACATTGGCACATAAAAACAAAACAAATAAAACAGTAAGATTCAGCTGCAAGTAACATGTGGTAACAAAACAGCACCGCAGCCTCACGTAGGGAGAATACGGCCACTCTCAAATAAAACAACCCTGAGGTAGGAATAAACATTACTGTAATACAGTAACTGTCTCTTTAAAATTCACCTCAAACTTTCGTGTGGTCGGCGCCATGTTTGTTTTCTCTTCACTGGTAGCTCTGTGTTACGTAGACACGTTGTGTTGTGGGACATTCAGGCTTGCACAGGTCATTCAAACTACCGTAGTTACATTACCGGTGTATAACACGCACCAGGAGTTTACCGTATTAACCGTCGTTTTTTTTCTGCGTTTTTTGACCCGGCCTGTATTGGAGGCCGGCCTTTATTTGTCCGTGTTGACCACGCCCCCCCGGCCATTATGAGAGACCGGCCTTTAATGGAATACAGGCCACTATTAGAGGATTTACGGCAATTAATATACTTTGCGGTCAGACAACTGGATCGCTTCACTGGGACAAGTTCATGAATGTTGCCAAGAGGAATGATGAGGAAGAGGATGATGAGGATGAGGAGGAGGAGGGGGAGGAGGAGGAGGAGGATGATAATACATCAAGTAAAAGCAGCATTGTTGCATGTCATCAAAATATGTCCTAAGCCTATCGAGGGTCCATGTATTTCAAATGTTTCTATATTCAAAACTATCCCTTGTATGGACTGTGGAGAGTGTCTCCATAGTTTTTCCCCCTCATTGCTGTCCTTGTGTCATGTTAGGTGTTGTGTGCGTGTACCAACTGTGAACTTCACAAGCGTTTTTCCTTCTCTGAGGACAATAAACTACGAGTCTCCGCTCTACTCTGGTCCACTGGGGGCAAATTCCAGTGAAAAATAAGCTGACACACTTTACCTGGCAGCAGCAATCGCTCGTACTCTCTCTCTCTCTCTCTTTCTCTGCTTCTCTCTCTCGCTCTCTCTCTCCCCGCTCATTTGTTTCTCGAAGCTCTGGATCTGTAGGGATCAGCCCCCAGAGAATACTGAAGATGTTCTTTATTGAACCTGCGCGTGTGTGTGTGTGCGTATGTATCTGCAATCCAATTTGTGTGTGTGTGTGTGTGTATGTGTGTGTATGTGTGTTTCACAGGGTGCATGCAATGCGGGTAGATCTGTTCAGAGGCAAATGGCAGGCTTGTGTCCTCTCCACTTACCTTGCTCGCCACTGCGGACGACGTCCCACGCCAGTACCCCGTAGTCTCTCTCGCAGCGCTGTAACTGAACTGTTAATTGGCAGTACACTTCCCAGAGCTCCCCTTAATCTCACCCCACAGTTCCACCAGATTTTCCCACCATTGCACCATCCTTGCACAAACCAGTGGCGAAGCACTTGCGCCCTTCAAGCAACCAGGTATCGTCCTCCTTGAAGGACAATGAAACGGAACAATGACAAGCAAGCCTTGTGCTGCCTTTGTGAAGCTGATCGCCGCCTTCAAACCAAACAAGTGCTCTGTGGTCTGTGGAGCCAAACCTCCGTGTACGTCTCACACACGATTGGGAGGTGTGGGTCATACAGTATATGACCCAGTGTTGAGCCCATAGTAGTAGTCGTAGTAGCAGTTGTAGTGGTTATAGTCACACTGACACCTGTGGTGGCTTGGACACATTTCCCGGATGCTTCAGGAGTGTAATTTCCAAGAGGGGGAAGAGAAAGCTAAAACCACAGGCAGACCTCTGAAAACGACACTGGCTACAGGATTGACATTTAGTGTGTGTGTGTGTGTGTGTGTGTGTGTGTGTGTGTGTGTGTGTGTGTGTGTGTGTGTGTGTGTGTGTGTGTGTGTGTGTGTGTGTGTGTGTCTCTGTGTGTGTCTGTGTGTGTGGGTTTGCTGGACATTTTCCAAAATCAGTTATTTACTGATGTTGCTCATTTGATTTACCTGCAAATGGCAGATTGCTTTGGTTTCACGGGTTGAGTGAGAGATGTAGTGTGTAATAATCTAACTTGTGTGTAATATGCCCTGGGTTTTTAACGCTTGCGTTGTTGTCAGTTTGCCACAAACCTGGCTTGTTTGTTCATTTTCAGGTTCTCATTTAAACGCAAGTTTTGCTGGCCAAAGTAGGACATAATCGACTGTGTGTGTGTGTGTGTGTGCGTGTTTGTGTGTGTGTGAGAACTACGGCTGAATCCTGCGAGAGCCGAAGCAGGAACAACCATGGTTACCTTGCCCCTACAAGTCAAAAGTCATAAACCGGACTTTCAACACCACTACCTGTCAGTGGGATCACCTGGAGCGTGTTGTGTTTGGGCTTTATAATCCCCTGCTTCCAGCCGGTCAACGCTCGGTCATGAACTTTTGCTCCAAGGAATACTGCTTCCTTGGAATTCTTTGACGAGAATAGACTTTTGTTTGTTTGTTGTTTTGCCAAGTCCCGCCTGTTGTGGATGACTGTTTAGGTTAAGTTCAGTTTCCCTTTTGGAAGAAATCCTGAGTTGCCATGGAAAGTAAAGTCTTGATTTTTGCCTCTTACCCGGTGGTCCTGCATTCGTGCGCAGTCTGCATTGTGACAACCTTGGTGTTAACTTACCTTGGTGTGTGAGTGTGTGTGTGTGTGTGTGTGCGTGCGTGCGTGCGTGGTGCGTGCGTGCGTGCGTGCGTGCGTGCGTGTCTGCGTGCGTATGCCAAAGCCTGATTTAAAATTTGTGGGACAGACACCCGGCGTCCCTCCTCGTACAGTGGCCCTGGCATCCTTTGGCTGTCTCCATGGTAACGGACACATCTCTATGCGCCTGTGTAAGACAAGCCTCCGCCGCAATGCATTGTGGGATTTGTGACTCAACACAAAAATGTCTCCTCCTGCTCAGGGGAAGGTAAGGGGTAGGGGGGGCGGGGCCGTGGAACACATTATTTTGGTCTTTTAGCCACTTCATCGAAAAAGTTCACAGAGGTTTGAACGTTCAAAAAGTAATTATTTGCACGAGACACACATTTTTGTGGGGGGGGTTTTGAATTCTCATCTACATACAATCACGTACAAACCACACACACACACACACACACACACACACACACAAACTCTAGGAGATTAGATAGCTGCTAGGATTCATTCACTCTCATGCATACACACACACACACACACACACACACACACACATCGACACTAATCCCCTTCAAGCGGACAGTGTATATGGTCCGGACCACCCCCACAAAAAATGTGTGAGAGAGAGAGAGAGAGAGAGAGAGAGAGAGAGAGAGAGAGAGAGAGAGTTAGAGCAGCACCAACAGTGGTGTACCTTTCAGCTGGAGGACGCGTTTGTGCGAGCGGCAATACGAGGACTATTCAATGGGAATGATATAGAGCATGCTCTGTGTCTCTCTCTCTCTCCTCTCTCTCTCTCTCTCTCTCCTCTCTCTCTCTCTCTCTCTCCCAGAGGCTCATCTAGTGCGTTGATCTGCAGAGCAAGGAGTCTGCAGCATATGAGAGAGGGAGCATGCGAGCCAGCTAGCACTCTCTCTCTCTCTCTTTCTCTCTCTCTCTCTCTCTCTCTCTCTCTCTCTCTTTCTATCTCTCTCTCTCTCTCTGTATCACCATCTCTCTTCCTCTCTCTCTCTCTCTCTCTCTCTCTGAGCTGATGCTGATGCAAACTCTCAGCTATGCTCACCTAAACCTGCGCAAATGCCTCGTGCTCAGCCAACGTGCGCGCGCCTCGCGGGACGGCGGCGGCAGCAGCTGGGCCGAGCGACTCTCCGGACGAAGTTTTTGAAGAGCTAAGCAGTCCCTGTTGTCGCGGCATCACAATTCTTCTTCCTGCTTCCGGGACGACCGGCTCTCTCTCGCTCTTTCTCTGGCTCTTTCTGCCCTGCCTGGAGCTCGAGGAACGTACACCTTGCGCTGGCCCTCTCAATGGGCATCGGACACCTGTGTTTACCTGCCTTCCTCCTTCATCACCACCACCACCACCACCGCCTCCATCGCAACAGCAGCAGCAGCAGCAGCAGCAGCACCCGCGATGCCCCCGGTGGTCGGGCTCGGTTCGCGGGGGAAACCTGGCTAAGCACGCGGGGAAACTCTTCCTGCACCAATGAAAGGCTTCAAACTCGCTTGGTAAGCCTGCGGTCCTGCCTGCTCTGTATAGCGGGTCGTTCCACACACACACACACACAGACACACACCACAACACACACCCACGACACACACAGGCAACACGCACACACACACACACACACACACACACACACACACACACACACACACACACACACAAATGATGCATGCATGGATGCACGTGCCACACAGACACACACACACACACACACACACACAGGGACTAAACCCACCCCCCACTCCATCCGTCCACACCATCTGCTCCTCCCGCCCGCCCCCCCGCCCCCCCTCCTACCACCACCACCACCACCACCACCACCACCACCTCTCTGTCACCCCCTCAGCTCTCCATGTCCAGGCCAGACAACAGAGCCCCCTACCTGGTAGACAACCTAAGCATCATTTTATGTCCCTTTCTATTTGACCTCTTACCCTTCCCACGCTATACTACACACATACAGATCTTTTATTTAGTTCTGCACTACTTTTTACTGCATTGCAACTTTTCGACTTGTGGCGTGGTGGTCGCGGCACAGTGCTGGCTATGCGTGTACGAGCTAGCGGTGGCTATGATTTCACGCTAATAATATGCTATGGCCTTTAAAGCCATACTCGCTAGCTTGTCAACTAGCGTGTCCATGCGTTGTTTTGTCTCTGGCACCTGAGGTAAGATGAGGTAATGCTATAGGCTGGGCTGGGCTTATGCTCGGTTACATAACGTTCATAATCCTATGATACAAACAAAGCTGTTGTTTGCTTAAAAAACTGGACTTATCTATTGTCCACGCGCCGCTAAAGTGATTCCTTAAACTGTGTTCCCGCACCTGCGCAAAATGAAGCTCCTTTAAGTTGTAAGTACACATTTTTTTATGCGGAACCACATATTATGAAGGAATGTACGTACACATTACACTTACACATGAATTATCCAAAATCTATCCTTTAAGCTTCATCCTTTATCCTAACTGTTAAGCTCCATCACCTTGAGTAATGGCACACGTCAAGCCAATGTGAGCCATTAAGCTACAGTAGCTAGTACACATCAGTAACATCATAATTGACATAAAACAGACATAGACACAGACTTAATTGATGAGCACAGTTCAATTTTTCTCCGGCCCAAGAGAGCATAAACAGTGATAAAAAATCTATCTGGATTACAGCATATGGAGGGAAACAAGATGGAAGGAGCCAAGGGTCAAACATCAAGAGAGATTTAATATCTGTCCGTTCCCCCCTGGAGACAACATTAAAACCTTGTGTGTGTGTGTGTGCGTGTGTAACCCCATATCCGGCCACGGTGCCAAAAAGAAATCTGGTAACATTAGCTTAGATTAGGTGTGTGTGTGTGCATGTGTGTCTGTCTGTCTGTGCATGTGTGTGTGTGTGTGTGTGTGTGTGTGTGTGTGTGTGTGTGTGTGTGTGTGTGTGTGTGTGTGTGTGTGTGTGTGTGTGGATGCGTGCACACCCTGTGCGTGTGCGTTTGTATGTGCCTGCATACATGTGTGTATGGATGTGCCTGTGTATGTGTGTTCATGTGTGTCTGCATGTGTGTGTGTGTGTGTGTGTGTGTGTGTGTAGAGAACAGAATGACTGCAGCCCTGTTCTCTCGTTAAGCGCGCATCCGCCGGGGCAGCTGCTCACGGTGACACCTCCACTGCTCCCCAATTAGCAGCCCGGGGAAGACCAGGAGCCCAGAGCCGCGTGCATATTAAAAAGCAATATCCACGAGGCCCCGCCGGCCCCAACCAGCAGGAGACAGCAGTGTGGTAGAATTAAAACGGGGCAATCCAAATCACATCCAGACGCCGGTGTAAGGAGAGAGAATGAGCACAGGAAGGGGAACTGAGAAGCAGCAAAGTTTTTGTTAGCCAGTTAAAATACAGCATTTGCGATGGCAGATTGTGTTTCTGTTTTATGACAACGTTGCGTTCAACGCTTGTGTTAAACACTTTAGAATCACATTGTCATGAAGTAATTCTCTGACAGTTTTCATTGATACTATTACTGTACAAACTTACTGAACAAAATATTGTCTTCTGAAATAATGTAAAAGTAAGTAGATAAGTACATTTTATTTAGCATAGCACCTTTCACAGAACAATGGTCACAAAGTTCTTCACAAGAGTGAAACAAACAATAAATCATTAAAGCATAAGCAACAACAGACATTAGAAACACACACACACACACACACACACAATGACAGCACGAGGCAAGACAAAACCCAGTTTGAATACATTTGTCTGTGCACTGATTATCAATGCAGTATGAGTACGTTTTTTTATGTTGTTGTTTTTTAAACCTGCAACAAATGACACGTGACAAAGCTTCCAGGATCTAAGAGATAAAATAAGATAACATAACATAAAAATGTATTAATCCCGAATGAAATTCTTGTGTCAGAGGTTGCATAGAAATAGAATAATAAACAATATAGAAATAAACAGGAGAATAAGGAAAAATGTAATCACAAATTTACAAATTTACAGGTAAGATAAGATATTCAGGCAGTCAGCAAAACAAGTTGGCAATAATTGAAGTGTAATAAAAGGGTAATAATAATAATGGTGAGAGGAAGTATTGCACATGATATAAAGAATAAGATTAAGAAT
The DNA here is from genome assembly GCA_002895965.2 of Coryphaenoides rupestris. Lineage (NCBI taxonomy): Eukaryota > Metazoa > Chordata > Actinopteri > Gadiformes > Macrouridae > Coryphaenoides > Coryphaenoides rupestris. The sequence continues at coordinate 44,207 of PIJE02000100.1, forward strand.
ATTGCACATAATGATGAAAGGTAATGTAGCATGGTAATATTGCAAGGAACACACTGAGAACACCTCTAATGTGGAACCTTGTTTGTAAGCCTTCAACATGATCTGCTCTGTTCAATTCTCCCTCTGCTGTCCTCGCAGCTGATTGGCTGGTGAGCACAGGCACCTTGCAGGCTTCATCATCTCTGCCGGTGGTGCATCCCCCACCCCATTGGCCACAGCCCACAGAGCTTAGCAGTGGGGCGGGCCCCGCAGTGGCTGCTGTCCCGGCTCGGGAGCCTGTGATTGGCTGCCGCCGTCTCAGGCCACATCGTTAGCAGTATTTCCCTGGGGGATGTAAAGGGAGGGAGGGGGAGGGGGGGGGGTGTAGAATTGAGGTGAATCTGGGTTGTTCGTCAGAACGAGGGCGTCCGGCCACGTGTGTGTGTGTGTGTAATAGCAATAAAGCACAGTATAGAATGGCTGAAAGGACAACTGTATGGAAAGAAGAAAGACCTTCTGTGTGTGTGTGTGTGTGTGTGTGTGTGTGTGTGTGTGTGTGTGTGTGTGTGTGTGTGTGTGTGTGTGTGTGTGTGTGTGCGTGCGTGCGTGCGTGTGTGTGCATGTGTGTGAAGATGCTCGATGTTGATTTGCCCGTTGAATTTCAATAACTTAAGGTCAACAAGAGGTCAACCTCTCTACCTCTCTATTTTTCTATCTCTCTCGCATATTCTCTCTAATTCTCTCTCATTATTTCTCTTATTATCTCTCTCCTTCTCTATCTTTCTCACTCTCTCATTCTCTCGCTCTCATATTCTCGCTCTCATTCTCATATTCTCTCTCCTTCCCTGTCTTTCTCTCTCTCATTCTCTATCTCCTATATATTTCCCTCTCATTCTCTCCTTCTATATCTTTCTCTCTCTGTCATTCTCTCTCACTCTCATGCCCTCTCTCTCTCTCTCTCTCTCTCTATCTCTCCCTCTCTCTCATGCTCTCTCTCTCTCTCCCTCCCTCTGGGCACAAGCAGGTTCCTGCGTGGTGCAGTGAGTATCCAGTTTTAGGATAAACAAGCTGCTCAGACTTGTTGGACCGGAGCGCCGACAACAAGACAGACCTCTTCCATGTCCTCAGGTTGTCGCGTCTGGTGCTCCGGAAGCTCTCAGGTCATGCTCCTCCTCCTCCTGCTCCTCCTCCTCCTCCTCCTTCTCCTTCCTCCTCCTCCTCATCCTCCTCCTCCTCCTCTCTATCATCTCTAGGTTCAGCTGTAATCAATACACTTCCCCCCCCCAAAAAAAGGATCTGACAAGTGATGCAGCTTTTTGAGGTCTTGCTGAGATAATGTCTATAAATACACAACTATTATATATGTTTACAATTATGGCATTTGGTCCAGTTTTGTCCAAAGTGAATTTCATTTACAGTGGTCGAAAGAGTGAAACAATAGTATATCGCTGATGGTACGGAATATACATATACTGTATATATATATATATATATAGAGAGAGAGAGAGTTATAGATATATATATAGATATATAGATACATATATGGCGCTGGCAAGCCAAAATGTGCAGTCTGAGTCTGAAACCAAAGGGAAGAGTTTATTTTCTTCATGTTTATGTTTCTTTTTTCTGTAAGAAGGTTCTATGGGGTTATTCTATGGTGTTCTAGAGCAGTGATTTTCAACCTTTTTTGAGCCAAGGCACATGTTTTACATAAAAAAAAATCCTGCGGCACACCACCAACCAAACACGTTACAAGATGACACATTGTAGAGCATCACTAATTCTATTGTCCTTACAGTGTAAAACAAGGTCATTACCGCCTACCGTTACTAGGTGCTGCACGACTACTTCGACCTTTCTGATCATGAAAGTCCGAAAAAAAGTGTCACAAGTCGTCCGATCCAAAAAAATCTAAATCAAAAAAAAATTCCAACATTCAAAATGTCTCATTCGGTGTCAGCAATTATATTAAATTCGTTTGGCATAGGCTTACAACTCAGCATGCGCAATCCACGCCGGCACAACAACATTATAACATGATGCTCTATCGCTGGAAAGAGCATCATTGAGGTATTGATGATGAGGTATTGGAATATTGGTGAGGTAACAGAAGTATAGGCATATGTGCGTGTGGGTGTGATGGTGTGATGGTGTGTGTGTGTGTGTGTGTGCGTGTGTGTGTGTGTGTATGTGTGTGTGTGTGTGTGTTTAAGGGGGTGTGGCACAGACCATGGTGTGATGGTGAGGGTTAACTGACGTCGGCATCCTCCATTCATGAAAGCCATGAAAACGTAATGAGGGGGGGAGTGGGCCCCCCCCAAAAAAACAAAACATAACCCCAAACCCCCCCCGCCCTCTCTCTCTCTCTCCTCTCTCCCTACTCTCGTCTCGCTCCCTCCCTGACACAATCGATACGTACTTCTCTTCTCTCTCTCTCTCGTCTCTCTCTCTCTCTCTCTCTCTCTCTCTCTCTCTCTCTCTCTCTCTGTCTCAAGCCATGTGACACATAAAGATGGATGGAGGGGGAGGGGAGGGCGGTGGGGGAGAGAGGTAGAGAGAGAGAGAGAGTGCTTTCCTGCAGCTCGGCTAGAAACACCGCATTGTGGAATCTATCCTGCCGGTAGAGAGAGAGAGAGAGATAGAGGGAGGCAGATGCGGAGAGAGAGAGGCAGGGAGAGGTAGAGAGGAGAGAGAGAGAGAGGAGAGGTAGAGAGGAGAGAGAGAAGCAAGGAGAGGTAGAGAGGAGAGAGAAACAGGGAGAGGAGAGAGAGAGAGAGAGAGAGAGAGAGAGGCACGGAGAGAGCGGGTGGAGCGAGGGAGGGAAAGACAGCTATAGAAGAAGAGAGAGGGGGGGGGCTTCTCGCGGTTTTCGCTTTGGGATCCTCAGGATTTATTTTTGAAACGGAGGGGGGGGGGGGGCGGTTTTGTCCGGACCTCCTCCTCCTCCCTCTCTTCCTCCCTCTCTCCCTCATCCTCCCTCTCCTCCTCCTCCTCCTCCCACCCCTCGTTCCTCCCGGTCGTCCCCATCAGTGGTGAATGGGTGGATGAATGGAGCAGAGTGAGGTGGAGGCTGTGGCTCCAGTACTCCATGGCTGCCAGGTGGGTGGAACATGCATGCATCTCCGTCTCTCTCGTGGATGTGTGTGTGTGTGTGTGTGTGTGTGTGTGTGTGTTTATTGGGTTGTGGGGGTTATGGGTATCGGAGTTGAAGGATGGGGTGTCACCTTGCACCATTTTGGTTGTCTCCCCCCCCAACCCACCACCACCACTACCACCACCGTGCCTACATTCCTTCACCGTCAGATGCGCTCTGATTAGCGTGTTAGCGTTAGCATCTCATTAGCTTCATGACCTGCTGCGCTCTGCTATCTAACCAGGTCTGCAGCCCTGCTCTAGTGATGTGTATGTGTGTGTGTGTGTGTGTGTGTGTGTGTGTGTGTGTGTGTGTGTGTGTGTGTGTGTGTGTGTGTGTGTGTGTGTGTGTGTGTGTGTGTGTGTCTGTTTGCAACCTGCTCCTTTGCAAAACAATCCACATCATAACAAAACACAAGAGTGCATCGCGTCATGGCTGTGATGTAATGGATGTAACGGTTGAACAGCATGTGGGGAAGCACGGCTAGCCGGTAAGTCGTTGTCAGGATATAGCGGTAAACTGCTCGTCTTATGTCACGTTTGACCTTTGACTGAAGGGTGCGCGTGTGTGTGCGTGTGTGTGTGTGCGCGCGCGTGTGTGCGTGTGTGTGTGTGTGTTGTGGGAGAGGGGGCGGGGGCGGGGAGAGAGAATAGCATAGGAATGATTGTCTCCGGTCGTGATGGCCCAGATAAATGGCGAAGCGATGTGATTGGCCAACGGCCGATGCTCGCGGAGCATGAAGGACCCCGGTTGGCTCAGCCCCCCTCCCCCCAGGGAGTGTGCTTGATGGTGAGTGGGTCCGGTCACTTGACACTACGGCCAAAAGGGATTTCTCTGGCCTGATCACATCTTGCGTGGTCAGCTGTTTGTCAGGCAGTCCACGTACGCCGTGCCTTGATATGTAATGTGTTGTTACGGAAGGCCTGGACGTTCCAATGTAAATGGTAAATGGATTGCATTTATATCACCCTTTCATCCAAAGCGCTTTACAGTATTGCCTCACATTCACCCATTCATACACCGATGCCGCTGCCAACCATGCAAGGTAACAACCAACACGTCAGGAGCGGTTAGGGTTTGGTGTCATCTCGGCACTTAGCTAGGCACAGCCCGGGAATCGAACCAGCAACCTTCCCGTTGTTGCCAGACAACCGCTCTTACCTCCTGAGCTGCTGCCGCCCCACCAATGTATAAAAAGGAGGATGAAATAGCATGTATGCTCTGGCGGAATTGTGAAATGGAGCCGGTTTACGACGTCATCTCCCCCACTGACATTTTGTAGTTTGCAATTTGCAAACTGGAACTTTAATGTGAAACAAACTAAACGTATTCCCCACTACCTCAACCATCTAGAACCATCTGGATTGATTTCCACAAGGGTGAAATTAAAATAATGCAGAGTACACACTCGGACCCTGAGTGAATCATCTAAACACATTTGTTGGTAACACTAATAAGGTGCGATAAGGGTACATTAATTTACTATTAGCTAACATTCGTTAATGCAGTAACAAGCATGAACTTACAGCTAATTAAGAGTTCGCTAATTGTCTAGTAATTGTTAACTAATTGTGCGCATTTACGTTTACTAATAGTATTCATGTTAACTAAGCTATTAATCTATACATTATGTAATAGAATGAGGGTTAACCCTAGCTCACTATCCCTAACCCTCACCCCCCATGCAAATGCTGTATAATAATGTTTATTACTGCATTAACTGATGTTCATTAATGTACCCTTGTACAGTGTTACCATCGTACGTGTCGTGAAATTGAATATAAAATCGTATCCAAGCGGTAATATTGACATCAGCATCACGTCATCAACTCCATAACTGGAATATTGATACGAGTAGACTGATCTTTTCAGGAATAATGTGAATTTATGGGACTTATTACCGTGAGTGGAAAAGGCACCTTGTCGTTAACACTGCTAGGCTGCATCACTGTAGCTGTTATACAGTACTCTACCTTATTAAACCCTCCTCAGTGTTCCCTCGTCTCGTTGGCAATGTCTTGGAATGTGCCGGGTGCCCAAACTTCTACAGAAGCCAGAAGGACGTAATAGCGATGATGAGATGCTAAAAGCAATCTCCAGCATTTCATCTCACATTCTCTCGGTCTTCATTGGATTTAAAATTAGCCGCCGGCCCAGAATCCTAATTTCTTCCCCAGGGAATCTCCGAATAGCTTTCCGTTCTGTATCAGAATTTATTTGTGTGGCTTGGAGAAATCTAGGATCACCTCCATGTCGTGAGACTCACCACCACCAAGACTATACAGTAGCAGGAATACGCCTTGTGGACCATAATTAAAACAGACATAGGATGGATAGTATAGTTGTTCGGGTTCACATCGTCCGGTCGAAAGGTCCTTGGTTCGATGTTGATCTATCCAGAATCCTTGAGCTCCTAAAATTATGTAAATTCACAAAGAAAAGTGTAAGTCACTTTGAACGGAAGTGTCAAATTGTCAATAGTAATCGTAAATAGTTGGTGCTGAAGGCAGTATAAGCATAATGAGATTACAAAAAAGAAAACTTTCGGAGTCCAGTGCGAGTTTGGGGATCGGACTATTTGGATCAGCGCATTGTAACCAGCAATTCCTCAGGGCTCTCCTTATGGCCTTCGATGCACAAACACACAACATGCGTTCCTTTACGTTCCGTGATACGACCCCTACCTTACTACGACTACTCAAAACAAAAGGTGATCGAACCTGTGGAATATTGTGGAACGCTCTTCCACTGGACCTGCGGCCTCCGTTGACACTTTTAAAAAGCAGCTACAAACTCATCTGTTCAGAGTGGCCTCTTGTGTCTGTATTTCTGTGTGTTTTTGTTCTTACTATTTGATGGTCTTATTTTAACTCCTGTGCAGCACTTTGTGACTTTGCTCTGGGAAAGGTGCTGTATGAATAAACTTTTCTGATTCTTTCCAATATTCTGATTCTTTCCCTTCTTTCCCTTCAATTGTGATATTTGTGATATTTGTATTGTTCTGTTGCACATTCCGCTGGGCATCGCCACTTTTTTAATGTATGTGACAATGAAACTTCTTCAATCTTGAATCCTTACTGACTGACTTCGTCCATCCTGACAGCACCGCCAGTAACTCGAACCGGAGCACGCCTGCCTGCTCGCCCGTCCTGCGGAAGCGCTCGCGCTCCTCCACCCCCCAGCTGAGCCCCGACAGTGAGAGCTACACCATGGTGGAGAAGGGCTCCCCGGACCAGGCCCCCGACCGCTCGCCCACCTCCCCGGAGCCAGTGGCCCAGCAGCAGCAGCAGCAGCAGCAGCAGCAGCAGCTCCACCACCACCAGCTACACCACCAACAGCAGCAGCAGCAGCAGCAGCAGCAGCGTGTGTATACCCAGTCTGCCCACCTCACCGCCACCAACACCACCAGCACCCCGGGCTCACGCACCGGGGGCAGAAACTACAAGGTGAGCAGGCACATAAAGGTACACACACAACACACACACACACACACGGGCACATGCACACACATAGGCAGACACACATGCACACGCTCAATTGTACGCGCACTCACACACATGCATGCACACACACACACACACACACACCTGTCTTGTCTCAACCTACGGAGCTCAGAATGCACTTGATTCTTACACATAGTACCCTTAAAGTTGTGAATGCTATTCCCGTTGTACTCAGCGATGCATGTAGATCGATGTGGCCATCATCACAAAGGATGAGATGGAACACACACACACACACACACACACACACACACACACACACACACTCCTCTTAGCCCCTTTAGCGCTTGCTTGATAGCCAGACTTTTTTTACGCTCGGCTATAGCATTCCTCTTTCCCCTGCAATTGTATCGCGAGGTGCTGTTGCGCAACACTGAATTTAATAAACGCAAGGGGGGAGGCGAGTTCGCCCGAGGTGAGAATATTGTCGGCTGGAGTTTTTACGACAATAAAATAGAATCACACTCGCGCGTCGAGCTACAAGTGTTTATACTAAGCGCTCCACAGCGTGCAATACATGGTTAGCTTACTCTGCTGTGCACGATAAACACATGTGAATGTCTGAGCGGGGCAATCAACCGCCAGTTATCAAAGTCAACGATCTCAACTGTATAAGATATAGATATTTGGCCGATGATCCGTGTGATAACATTCACGACACATTGATCTTCCGCGAATAACCCATCAATCCGACTCCGCCTCCACGTATCACCTCAGCTGAGAACACATCCGTGATCTGTTGTCATAGCGTTGTCATCCTGTCATGTGACCACTGTGCACCATTCTTCATGCTCTAACACTTGTTTGTTTTGAGACGCTGCCGTGTTGTCGCCCGTCACCGTAACCAGACGACCCAACGCTTGCACTCAGTCCCCGTCTGCTCGTGTCAAACTGTTCCCAGAGCACACTCTGGAACTTTCTCCTGTCCTTATTTTTTACTGTCATCTCTCTTTCTTTCTCTCTTCTCTCTCTCTCTCTCTCTTTCTCTTTCTCTCTCTCTATCGATCTCTCTCTATCCCCCCCTCTCTCTCTATCTCTCTCCTTCCTCTCTCTCTTTATCTCTCTCTCTATATATATATATACTGTATATATATATATATATCTCCCCCCCTCTCTCTCTTGCCCTCATTTTCTCTCTCACTCTCTCTCTCCATCTCTCACTCTCTCTTGCTCTCTCTCTCTCTCCATCTCCCTCTCTCTCCATCTCACTCTCTCTTGCTCTCTCTCCATCTCTCTCTCTCACTTTCTCTTGCTCTCTCACTCCACTCTCTCTCTCTCTCTCTCTCTCTCCCTCATGCATGCCATAGTCCCACAAGCGGCATACTAAAGTAAGCATCACTCTCTTATGCTATTTTTGGTTTTTGTGTGTTTTTTTTAACATGTTTTGCCTGTTTGACACACGCCGTACATGCTAATTCTAATTCAGTTTATGTCTGTTGTTTCCATTTGAAAACCCCATCACATGTGCACACGCGCACACGTGCAAGCGCACACACTCACAAACACACACACGCGCGCAAGCACACACACATACACACGCGCATTCACATGGATGCGCAGATGCACAAGCACACACACTCACAAACACACATACACGTGCAAGGACACACACATAAACACACACGTGTGCATTTACACACATGCACACACACACACACACACACACACACGTGCAAGCACACACACATAAACACACAGGCGCACATGCATGAAATAACCTTTTGAGGAGACCTCTAAGCTTTATACTGACACGACCAAGCCAGGAGGGAGTTCACACCGAGGAGGTCACCACCACCACATTTTATTCTTGTTTGTGTGTGTGTGTGTGTGTGTGTGTGTGTGTGTGTGTGTGTGTGTGTGTGTGTGTGTGTGTGTGTCTATGTTTTGCTCCTTTCACCCCTGGCCTTCTCATCTGCATGACCTCTGTTTGTCTCCCTGCATGTGGATGACCCCAGGGTGACAGGCTAAGCCTCATTAAAGTAAGCACTCCAACGCTTTTATGTAATTTGGTCGAATTTCATTTATTTATTTATTTTCTATTTGTGCATATCTCCCACCCCCACCCCCACCTCCAGCCACCATCCACCACCATTGACCATTAGCCTTCACTCCTCCACTGCTGTCTGTGACCTGTGACCTTTGACCTATGACATGATGATGATGATGATGATGCCCTTGCTTTTGCCTCGTGTGACCTCTGTGCCATGCTGTGTTGCTTCTTTCGTGCATTTGTTATATTTAAGGTGACATACGAGAAGGTACATAATACTACAATATTGATTGATCCCTGAGACGGAACAACGAGGAGAATCAGTGGCTGGAAATAGTAGGAATGGGGGTCTCTCTCTCTCTCTCTCTCTCTCCCTCTCACAATAATACAGCAATTATTTTTGCGTTTTTGTTTTATTGATCAATTAAATGCATTGATACAACTCCTACAAACAGTGACCGGCTGTGTTACAGCGCTAAGCACTGGCTGCATGGTGTGCTTCTCTGATGTAACACTGCCCCTTACTGGCCACCATGGTACTCTGTAATATTAACACAAGCGTTCATGTGAGTGTTTCCTATAATCCGCCTGACCCTATAATTGCCACTGACATTGTGTTGCGTGTCCCTGCTATAAAAAGCGGGAATAATCTTTCTAATCATTGACATTTCCTATTTTTCCTCCTGTCTGTCTGTTTGTCTGTTGTCTCTCTCTCTCTCTGCTCTCCTCTGGCAACCAATTGGCTTGTGGGCTACAGAAAAGCCAGAGCTGGTACAATGTAAGTTCAAATCCCCGCTTTCCTACTCCGCTTCTCACGCCCTCATCTCCTCATGTGGTGTCACCATTCAAACGGCTCATCCACCCCGAAAGGACGCTCTCCCTGCGCTCCCACAACATGACATGTGCATTTATTAGACAGATCAGGGAACAAATGAGCCTTTAGTCTGCAGGAGTGGAGGTGTATGGGCAATCAAACAACACAAAATGCCCCTTGAGGGAATTGGACAAAGTGATTTCCAACACGTGGTGGTGGTTATTAAAATATAATGAATGACTGTGGTTAACAATATGAGCTTGTACACGTGTGAAAAGCACTACATGTATGATAAACCACCAAAACTCTATCCACCCTCAACCACGCGTTGACGAAATGACGTCGTCTAATTCCCTCAAGGGTCATTTTTTGCTGTTCGATTGCCCATGCATGTTGCTGAAGAGGCATGTGGCTTCCTGATCCTAATTCCCGTGCACCTGTCAACACATCAACTTCTGCACATCTCACAACATCACAAGTGGCTCCAACAATTCTCTGGATAATACTCACCTCCATATTACATCATGACTTCACTTTGATGCATTCGTCCAAATGCTAATTATGAGTGAGGCTGAGAGAAAAAGTGAGGCTCAGAAGATTTTTTCTGAAAACAATATCACCGTGGAGCAGTGGCCTACTATTTTCCCAACATTCTTTGGGGGATAGGAAAAACACAGGTGTTGTGTGCCTGTGTGCCCCTATTTGCATATTTGCACGTTTATTTGTCAGTGGGGTACTGCATGCGTGTGTGTGTGTGTGTTTGTACTGCATGCGTGTGTGTGTGTGTTTGTACTGCATGCGTGTGTGTGTGTGTGTTTGTACTGCATGCGTGTGTGTGTGTGTGTTTGTACTGTATGCGTGTGTGTGTGTGTGTGTGTTTGTACTGCATGCGTGTGTGTGTGTGTTTGTAGTGCATGTGTGTGTGTGTGTGTTTGTACTGCATGCGTGTGTGTGTGTGTGTTTGTACTGCATGCGTGTGTGTGTGTGTGTGTGTTTGTACTGCATGCGTGTGTGTGTGTGTTTGTACTGCATGCGTGTGTGTGTGTGTGTTATCTATAGGACGCAGAAGCCCCTGTCAAGGAAGCATGTCTCTTTTCCCCTGTCAGTCATTAGGCTACGGTGAGTGGCTGAGGCCATCGGCGGACATCCATTTTCTGTGCTGTTCAACGTTCATCTCATGCATTAATACATCTCATCTGAGAGTGTCATGCTTGCTCGAGAGCTTTGTGGGAATCAAAAGGGAAACATTCGTGGAGGGGTTCTGCCAGACGTTGCTTTGGGTGCATTGAGCGTCTCCGTCAGCGGTATTCATCCCACACATTTAGCCCCGGTTCTGAACCCGACCCGACCCTAACTCTGGCTCACAATGCCCGACAAAGGGAGGGAAAGTTTCGCGAGTGGGAGAGGGAGGAGGTGGAAGAGGAGGAGGAGGAGGGTAAATTGCGGTGAGATTGTGGGAGCCGGATGGGAGAAGGGAGGAGGAAGTAGCTGCGAGCGAGGGCGCCGGGCTGTGACCTACGACCCGCTGGAAGGCCGGCTCCTCGGCCAGCAGAGGAGGGCTGAGAAAGTCTCCCAAGGGGAGAGGGGTGGTGGGGCGGTCGTCCTCCACGGCACCCAGGGGAAGCTCATCCTGTGTGCCGACAGACAGCGCTTTGGTTCAGAGTCAGTGACGACATGGTTCTGTCGTTGCTATCTCATCAGAATCAGAATCAGGATAAAAAATTAATCAGGTTTATTGCCAAGTAGTTTTCACAGACAAGGAATGTGCTTCTGTGAATTGGTGCATAACATTGAACATTAAACAGAAAGTGCTGGGAGTAACAATTTACAATAAACAATATATACAATATATGTCGAAAATAAAAAAATACAAATAAAGTAATTACTGCATATTATATTATCTC
>PIJE02000100.1:61488-66488 GCA_002895965.2 Coryphaenoides rupestris
TTCGTGGTTTTGCGCGAGGGAAAGAGGCAGAGGTCGCGCTTGGTTCCTCCAGTTTATCTCTCTACTCGCTCTTTCTGTGTGTGTGTGTGTGTGTGTGTGTGTGTGTGTGTGTTTTGCTCACATGTGCCAGCACATGTTTTCAGTCCAGATCCCACTTTTTAGAAATTTGCCATTTCAATTTCCCCCCGCCCCCCATTTTCTCTTCCTCTTGTTTTTTTTTCCAAGTGAGAGGGAACGAGAGAGAGAGAGAGAGAGAGAGAGAGAGAGAGAGAGAGAGAGAGAGAGAGAGAAAGAGAGAAAAGTAGCTCCCTCGCCTTTACACCAACCAAATGGCCTATGTTAACCCCTAATCCTGTAGCTCTGTGTGTGTGTGTGTGTGTGTGTGTGTGTCAAAAGGAAGCTCTTGGTGTAAACAAGGTAGCATTGCCATGGACAAGCCTCCCCTCTTCTTTCTCTCTCTCTCTCTCTTACACACACACGCACGCACACGCACGCACACACACACATACGCACGCACACACCACACACACACACACGCACACACATACACACACACACACACACACACACACACACACACACAGCACCTCGCTCGACCTCCACGACCACGAGGAGCTGCCCACCGAGCTCAGCGACTCGTCAGAGACCGACGAAGAAGGTGCGATGGGAAACCCTGTAACACACACACATACACACACACACACATACACACACACACACACACACACACACGGTTATGTACACAACACACACACATATTTACATACACGTAACATACATTTGCATATTCTAAACAGACACACACACACATACATGCATGAAAAACACACATATTTCCATACACATAACACACATTTGCATACACTAAACAGATAAACACGTATGTTAACAAAACACACACACACACACACATTAAACACACACATACGCACAAACACATTCGCTCTTATACACACTCACTGTCATAGATCTGACATATAACCACACACACACACACACTCATGCATGCGCAAAAGACACACACACACACACACACACACACACACACACACACGCAAAGCTATATGACCCACACACACACACATAAGCGTCCACACACACACGCACACACACACACACACACACACGCACAAAGGTGTTGAAACTGTTCATCCAGCGCCCCCCGCTATGCCCCACCCCCCCAGGTGAGGTGCAGGCCTTCCAGGAGGAGCTGCGGGGTAGGCAGTACATCAACGAGGTGTACAAGTTCAGCGTGGACACCATGTACGCCGTGCTCTTCACCGAGTCCCAGTTCATGAGGGGCTTCCTGGAGCAGAGACGCTTCTCAGGTAGGCAACCCTCCCAACCCCCCCCCCAAGAAGTGGACGTAGTCGCCATTGGTTTGTGGACGAGCGTCTTTGAAAGTTTGTCAATGTTTGGCCGTCACCATCTTTGTCTTTTGCGACCAGCAGATGTTGACCAGCGGGTGGCGCTTCTAGTACAACCGAACAACATTTTTAGGTGACCCTAATCAGCTTTCATGAACTAAAGACACCCTGTGAAAGGGTCGAAGTTCCAAGATGGAAACACGTACAACATCTAAAAACAAGTTCACGGCTATTTATCGGACTGTCAAGCATTGCCGATGTTTCCCTCAGGATGTCAGCGTTGAAGCCCAACCTAGCATTGGCGCCGTCCTGGGCGTTTATATCGGACCGATTATATCTCCGATTTCCTACCTTGCGGCAGCGGGCATAGTTAACACAATTTCAACTCTGACCCCGGGGTCGAGGCTGAGCTATAGAAGTGTGTCCAATCGGATTACAGCTTTGTTTGACGTTCGAAAACCGACGGAGTCTGAAAATTCCTGAACATCCCCAAAAAAATAAAAATACAATATTTAGCCCAAATGTGTCCGTGTGTAGGGCCTGTGTCCGTTAAGTGTGCAGCAAGCTGGTAACCTTGACCCACAGTTGCTGTCCGTCTCCGTGGTGCAGGTACTGCGAGGAGCTCCCGGCCGAGGACATCAACGAACACCCCCCGGATCCCGGCAGCACCCCCGCCAAGACCCCGCCTGACATCGGCCCGGGACCCCTGCTGCTCCCGCCGGACGCCTACGTCAGTGTCGACCACCCCCACCATGACCGGTCTGGGCTAGAACCCCTTCTGCCTGTGAGTAGACAGTGGACATTATTATTGTGAATATTATGAATATTATTATTTGTAGTTGTAGTCGTAATTGTATTATGGGTGCCATTTTAGGTGGTTAGGCAGGGATGAAAGGGATTTTTGGACAGTGAGTAAATATCACCGGGCATCTTTTCAATCAGCAGATAAAAAACTGTGTGTTCCCCCTTATGGTGATTTGGCTCCCGTTATCAGTGGCCAAATGACACAGTGGCGGTTGGTGTTATGAGCAGCAGCACAGAGAGACACAGCACAGAGAGACAGAGCATTTTTATTTCCTCTTTACGCGTTTGTATTCCTCAAACCGCAAACACAAAGATAAAACCGTGACGTAAATACAAATGCAAAACAATGCAAATTAAGTCTGGAGGCTGTATGTTCTCAGACAGTGTTTTGACAGTGTTTACAGTGTTTGTGAGGTTAGGATTAGTCGGATATTCCCTCCAGAGTCGTCTCAGTTTCTGTTCTCAACCCAAGAGCTAACTAGTTCACGCTTAATGTCAGCTCATGCTGCCAAGTATAGACTCTTTTCTTGGAGGCACAGTTGCTCATCGCACTAATTAAGAGCTTATTATTTGTATTCATCAGGGCAGACTTATAGTAGACTTATCTTGACGAGTTTAGTCTACTGCCCGTGCTGCCCTGGTACGTGCAAGTAGCAGACCCATAATAACTGTTGTGAGCGACCTGCCATGTTTTGTCCTGCGATGACACATCTGTGAAAACAGGCTATTACCTGGTTTTGCTCTATATAGCATTTATTAGACATTAGCCATTTATTATGTTTCTTTGTTTTGCTTTAAAAAAAGAGAATTTAATTGAATATTTGGCAATTACAATCACAATCTCTCTCCAATCTCTCACCATCTACCATTACGTTTGAAGCATATTTTGTCATTTGCACATGAGATAATATAATATACAGTAATTACTTTATTTGTATTTTTTTATTTTCCACATATATCGTATATATTGTTTATTGTAAATTGTTACTCCCAGCACTTTCTGTTTAATGTTCAATGTTATGCACCAATTCACAGAAGCACATTCCTTGTCTGTGAAAACTACTTGGCAATAAACCTGATTTATTTTTTATCCTGATTCTGATTCTGATGAGATAGCAACGACAGAACCATGTCGTCACTGACTCTGAACCAAAGCGCTGTCTGTCGGCACACAGGATGAGCTTCCCCTGGGTGCCGTGGAGGAGGACCCCCCCACCACCCCTCTCCCCTTGGGAGACTTTCTCAGCCCTCCTCTGCTGGCCGAGGAGCCGGCCTTCCAGCGGGTCGTAGGTCACAGCCCGGCGCCCTCGCTCGACCTCCACGACCACGAGGAGCTGCCCACCGAGCTCAGCGACTCGTCAGAGACCGACGAAGAAGGTGCGATGGGAAACCCTGTAACACACACACATACACACACACACACATACACACACACACACACACACACACACGGTTATGTACACAACACACACACATATTTACATACACGTAACATACATTTGCATATTCTAAACAGACACACACACACATACATGCATGAAAACACACACATATTTCCATACACATAACACACATTTGCATACACTAAACAGATAAACACGTATGTTAACAAAACACACACACACACACACATTAAACACACACATACGCACACACAAACACATTCGCTCTTATGCACAGTCACTGTCATAGATCTGACATATAACCACACACACACACACACACACTCATGAATGCGCAAAAGACACACACACACACACACACACACACACACACACACACGCAAAGCTATATGACCCACACACACACACATAAGCGTCCACACACACACGCACACACACACACACACACACACGCACAAAGGTGTTGAAACTGTTCATCCAGCTCCCCCCGCTATGCCCCACCCCCCAGGTGAGGTGCAGGCCTTCCAGGAGGAGCTGCGGGGTAGGCAGTACATCAACGAGGTGTACAAGTTCAGCGTGGACACCATGTACGCCGTGCTCTTCACCGAGTCCCAGTTCATGAGGGGCTTCCTGGAGCAGAGACGCTTCTCAGGTAGGAACCTCCAACACCCCCCCCCCCCCCCGCAAGAAGTGGACGTAGTCACCATTGGTTTGTGGACGAGCGTCTTTGAAAGTTTGTCAATGTTTGGCCGTCACCATCTTTGTCTTTTGCGACCAGCAGATGTTGACCAGCGGGTGGCGCAGATTCTAGTACAACCGAACAACATTTTTCGGTGACCCTAATCAGCTTTCATGAACTAAAGACACCCTGTGAAAGGGTCAAAGTTCCAAGATGGAAACACGTACAACATCTAAAAACAAGTTCACGGCTATTTATCGGACTGTCAAGCATTGCCGATGTTTCCCTCAGGATGTCAGCGTTGAAGCCCAACCTAGCATTGGCGCCGTCCTGGGCGTTTATATCGGACCGATTATATCTCCGATTTCCTACCTTGCGGCAGCGGGCATAGTTAACACAATTTCAACTCTGACCCCAGGGTCGAGGCTGAGCTATAGAAGTGTGTCCAATCGGATTACAGCTTTGTTTGACGTTCGAAAACCGACGGAGTCTGAAAATTCCTGAACATCCCCAAAAAAATAAAAATACAATATTTAGCCGATATGTATTCTTTTTATTTAAAAGGAAAATCGCACCCAAATGTGAAAACAATATTATCTGTTGTCGGAAAGTCATATCCGCCTACTCAGGCATTTTTGTCATGAACAAAATGAACACCGCCCCCCCCCCCCCATCCCACCCCCCCAATTCCCTCGGGCAGTTTGACCTCTGACTCCCACTTTGAATTCCTTTCTCCACACGTCCATC
>PIJE02000100.1:71488-86488 GCA_002895965.2 Coryphaenoides rupestris
TCACCGCCTGGCACCAGCTCAAACCACAGGAGAGGTACACACACACACACACACACACACACACACACTTGTGGCTGTGGCTGACTTTAAGCATTATGATTATCACAACGATGATGAAAGCGGAAAACCGGGAATTCCGAACATGTGGGAATGTTGAACATTGCCAGTCGCCAACAATTTGAGAGGTTTTAATGAATGAGTGAGTCAATTAAATTCAGTGTGTATGTGTGTGTTTATGTGCATGTGAGCTAGACTTAATATCGCTTTGCTGTGTTTCCTGCTTTTATCGTCGTAATAATAATAATGAATCACAAATAATGGATCGCAGTAGTGGTACAGTATTAGTACGACACAGTACAGTATATACTGCACTATGGTACAGTATTAGTACAACACGGTACAATATATAATGCAGTACAGGAGAGCAGATAGTGAGTGTGTGTGTGTGTGTGTGTGTGTGTGTGTGTGCCTGCAGCAAACCCCCTCAGACCAACTTGGAGTGGACACAACTGTTGGAGTCCCAGCAGCGTTACCACGACGACGAGCTCCAGAAGTGGAAGGAGGTGCTGGAGTCGTCGGTGCTCCTGCTGTACGAGGTGAGGAGGAGGAGGAGGAGCCACTGTCTTAGGTCACAATACAACAACATACAAAACTTTACACACAATACTACCTACTTATTAACCTCCCTTGCTCGGTCTGTACACATAAATAGGGCAAGGGAGGTTAATATTATATGGCTTTTTTTTTTCACAAGATACAAACTAAAATGTTGCGCACTGGCAAAAGCAACAGCAACAAAGTTTCTGGTCTGCATACGGAAATTTGCGGACCGCTGGTCTGGAATACGCAATCTCCGGACCGCACGGGAGCCAATCAGAACGCAGGAAGTCCCGCGGCCATATCATGAACCGCAAGTACTTCGCAAAAACACACCGAGTCGAGGCAGAGGAGAACCGGGCCTCTGACCGAGCCATCTGGTCCGCTACGGTGATTGCTACCCGGGTAGTAATTTCGGGGGGAACATTTTGGCCAAGTTTCCTCCCGAGAAGCGTAGCAGAACATCGCAGTGTTGTTGGGTAACAGAGTTAGGGGCGTGTAACCTCGGATATCCCCCGTAATGCCGCGTGACGCCAGCGCACAGGACTCAAACGACACTGGGTATCCGGTACGGGCCGGATGATGGTAGCCGTAATGGTAGCCTGCGCCCTCGCTTCAAAGCTACGATACAGCGGAACCTCCTGAGCGTGAGCGCACCAGACAGGTCGCTGGAGGTTATAATTTGGGAAGGGATTTGGTTGTAATCAAGTCTGCCTGTCGCCGAGGGAGTACAGTGACTAATGTTGCCGTGGCGACCGGAGGGGTGGCGCCGGCTGGCGGTCACATGATCTCCCACATCCTCGTATGGATGTCTGTGACGTTTTGAGGCACAGAGAGGGAGAGAGATCTAAAAAAACGAGAGAGATAGAGAGACTTAAAAAGGACAGAGAAAGAGAAAGAGAGAGACCTAAAAAGAAGGAGAAAGAGAAAGAGAAAGAGAGAAACACCAAAACAAGGAGAAAGGGAGATCTTTTTTTCACTATTTTTTCACTAAATCTGTATTTAATCAGGTAACGGCTCATTGAGATGTAAAATCACTTGTTCAAGAGAAACAACACAGATACATTCAGGTCAAGGTCAACCATCTAAAATGCAGTTCTAGGGTTGCTGCACTGATATCTAATGAGTTGCAGGGACAATGTCCAATGAGACAACGAGAGAAAGACCTCACAAAGATCCCATCCAAACACAACCCCGATGCGGACAGGGAGAAATGGCCGTCCCCCTCCTACCCCCACCGTGTGTGTGTACACATTGCTCTGCTTTCTCTTGTCATTATTTCTATTTGCTTGTTTGTTGACACCGCTGAGGAAGCCAGGAGCGCAAGCATTCCGTTGCCGTTAGCGACTGCTGCGCTGTGTTCTAAAATAAAGCACGACAGAGTGCCCCGTTATTCAATATTTTATTATTACATTGTTAAAATAATGTACAACGTTAACCACCGCCAAAGTGGTTTATTCTGCTTACTCCACAGTTACCAAAAATGATTAGATATTGGTTACTTTTGTCGATAACATTATTGTTTTGACTTAATAAGCTTAAATGTACCTATTGTTCCTCGACACTTCAAGCACACCTCTGGTCCATAGTTAACAGTTATTTTTAATGTTGGATTTGTATTCGTGCATTGATTTGGAACTGCTAAAAGGCAAAAAAAATGATGCACATCCTTGGAATGTCGTTGACCAATCAGCATCAGGTGCTATACCGTCCACTCAACTTGAAAACCTCCCACCCCCACCCTCCAGATGAAGACCTCCCTGCTCCACCTCCAGGATGAGGGCGGAGGAACCACCGAGGGCCGAGACGCAGGGGAGGAGGGCGAGGCTGGCGGTGACCCATCGGTGCCGCGGGTGTGACGCCCGACCCGCGACGACGTTCCCACTTGCAATATCTCAGCACACACACACACACACACAAAACACAATCCCACTCACTCCACCTCTGATCACTCCACCACCCATAGCACCGTCAGTGTGAGATGTTGCTGCCTGCGTCTGCACCACCCGCATCTCGGGGGGGAGCAGGAAACGGCGGTGGTTTTTCGTCACACAACTTCCTGTCTTCTGCCCTCCAAGTTTATTTGGTGTGGGGGGGGGGGGGGGGGGGGGGGGTGAGCACAGCATCGGAGAAGTCGTCTGACAGGTAGCATGCGATACGTTATATACGTTATATGCATTATATATACGTTATATATGACACACTCCGTCTGATGGTTTCACAAAGCGCCAACGGGGAGGAACGTGTTTCCCCACGAATGCTGCTGTTAAAAAGAACTGGAGACAAAAGTATTACCCTGAAGTGTGTGTGTGTGCGTGTGTGTGTGTGTGTGCGCGTGTGCGTGTGCGCGTGTGTGTGTACACCTGCAAGTGTGCGCACGTGTGTGTGTGTGTGTGTGTGTGTGTGTATGTGCGTATGTATGCCTGCAAGTGTGTGTGCGTGTGTGTGTGTACACGCGCTCCTATGCGTGCATGCATTAACACCCGTGTGTGACCATCTTCTATTTAATGGGATTTTTAAAAGGAAGTTACTGGCATTCAGGGCTACTTTTTATATATATATATATATTTAGGCATATCTAGAGCTGGTCTCTCTGGTAGCCTATGCCAGACTTGTTGCGTTTATATGTCGTGTGTCATGTTTTTTTATTGCAAAGAAACTACAACAACCAAACACAATCACAAAATGGTCATAATAGTTCTGTGGATGAGGCTTTGCTCAGCGGGTATCAGCGGGTAGCGCTCAGAATGTATCAGGCTGAGAAACCAAGTTTTCAAATGTGTTGCCAAGGAAAGTCTCCCCCCCCCTCTTTGTTCTCTGGCCAACATAAGTTATTGATCCATTTTTTTGTTGGTTAATAATTTAAAACAGTATTTATCCGTTTTTTTACCAGCGGTAAAAGTAGCCATCTATAGCCGTTTCTTTGCTACCATGATTTGCATGTGATTAGCAGTTATTACCTTATTATCGGAAATGTTAAATTTAAAATAACGATTTCTGTATCAATTAATGTGCGGATGCTTTAAAACACGTCTCTCGTCTCGTCGAGAGTTGCGTTGTAAGCCGGTGAAACCCATATATAATATATGAGGAATGTGTTTTCCCTTTACCTGTAAGGGTTCAATGAGCAAACTATACCCCCCGACACACGCCGTACCGTACATTTATCTTTTTAATATTATGATTGACACGTGTTTTTCAGGCTCAGAAGCAGAGAGAGCAAACAGAGTGTTTGCGGCGTGAACGTTGGAGTGATAGCCCTCCGCTGTCTCCTGGCAACCGTTGCTAAGCAGGAACTACTTTGGCGTCTTTGAATCGCACGTCAGCAACCTGCGATCGTGTCCAGTGTCTCTATGGTCTGTTATTAGCTTTTTTGTTTTGTACTTTGTTGCCCACCATTTGTTATTTATTTCATTTAATTTAATTTCATGAGACACTGAGCCACGTTTCTGACAGACGATTAGCTTAACTTTATCTTATTTTTGCTTGAAAAAAACCAAAACATTGGCCCTTTTCAGAATTGTACCGCGATTTTTAATTTCCTCTTCATGCCACAGCTCTGCCAATGTATGTACCCGATTCAAATGTGTTCTCCAGTGGTTTCCCCTGCGGTGAGACCTACCAAAACAACAGGTCCTCGTATTAAGACGGGAGGAAGCTCGTTAAACTGGCAACACACATAAGACGAGATAATTTGCGGTGTTTAAACAGTAAAAGCTATGAGGTGAGCGAGAGGCGCTGCTGGGTAAAACCGCGAAATTAATCCATGCAGGATTCAGAAGCAGGCTTTTCTGGATGTTGTTATTATTATTATTGGTGTATGGTGGCATAAAACAAAAAAGAAAATGTGCATAAGTATAAGCCAACCACAGTATTGTCTTCGGTGCTGCAACTCATCGCAAAACAAAGTGCATCCGCTCAGCGTCTGTCTTCCTCAAACATGGCCGCTCTCTGTGCATGGCTGATGTCGTCGTCTGGCACCGGCATGGCCGACACCGCGACGGTCAACGAACATTGTTCTGTGGTTTATTTTACGTTTATGTTTTTTCTTCTTCTTTCGTGTCTATCTGTCCGCGGACACCAGCGACCCACATTCTACCTGTAAATCGAAAACCACAGTGACGAGCTATTGGGAACTATTGGCCCGCGAGGAAAAGCGGGCTTATTGAGAAGAGTTTTAAAAGATGCGTGTAGGTTCAGTATGTGTGTACGAGATTTAAAAACTACACTGTCGCAAACATTGTAATATTTTCAGACATGTAACCGTGCACCATGTCTGTTTTTACTTTGCACGTGGCTACGACGGACCCTTCACTGCGACTGCTAAGCTAGGTGTCAAGCAGAATGCTCATGGTGCTAAATGAACAACCTTTTCTGAAACATTTGAATACGATATTTCACTTTTTACAGTGATATTTTTATTTCAGTGTCAGTTTGGTTTCCTTTATCAAACCCTATTTGACAGTGCTGGTAAAAAAAGAAATAAACTGTATTATGGCAACTGCATGGCTCTACTATAACTGCTCGCAATAAGAATATTGTTGAATTAAATATAAATTAGGTTTAAATCTTGAAAACATGTATATAATGTCTGTCGTCGCTGGGCCTCAGTCTTCCAGACTTGAAATGCATAGGAGTGATTTGTAGGATAAGCAAGCATTGTTTTATTTTTAAGTCAAAGCAGCAGCAAATTTGCCACCAATTCTGAATTAAGTTGAAGTTATCAGTCTTTGCCAAATGTTATGATTGAATATGATGCTTTTAACATAATCACCAGAGATGAGCATATTATGTATTTCAGATGTCTCACACACACCAGACATCTAGGGCACTGTTTGAAAAGGCATGCTTCCATGACAATCCCACCAGGCCGTTCAATGCACACACACACACACTCACACACACACTCACACACACACTCACACACACACAACTCCAACAAGTTGAATTTTCTTTTGCCATACAACAACATTCTCTGTAATGAAGCATTGTATATGTACTTGTGCGCCTGTACCTTGTAAGACCTGACCAGAGATTTAAAACAAACTTATTTTGATGTGCATATGAAATATTTATATAAATATAATAATGTCATGTATATGTTTGTGTATAGTTCTAGTGGATATGGACTCCTGGGTCTTAAACCATGCGGGCAGTGGCTTAGGACAACAACGACGACAACAACAACAACAACAACAAAAAGAGAAATGCATTAAAAGATGGTTATGATCTATAAGAGGCTTTGCAAAAGCTGAAAAGTAGAGATGGAATGAAGAATAAAATACATCCAATGTACAAACATGTCTGTCTTCTTTATTGAGAGAGAGAGAGAGACGTGGAAAACATGAGAAGAGAGAGTGAGTGAGAGAGATATAATTATATCATCATAATAAAATGAATGACATGTACTTTATTATGACATCACTATATTTCCATCCAGGCAGGTCAACACAGTGTCATTACACTGACCCCCCTGCGCCACCAGGGGTCGCTGTTACCCGCGCGGCCAGCAGATCTCCGCTCCAACCGTATACGGCGGCCGCTGCTGCTGCTCTGGAGACTGGAGAGCCGCTCTTCTTTGTCTCTCTCTGTGTGTGTGTGTGTGTGTCGCTCCCCGCGGGGAAGACTTGTTAACAGTCCGCTCTGGGGGTTTCTTCTTCTTTTCTCCAGGAAAACTCACAGAAAGTAGACTCTCTCTCTCTCCATGAACACCATGAACAACGCGGGACCTCGGTGCGGACCACGGCGAGCGGGACGCCAGATAGACAGAACGCGTTATTATTTAATTATTTATTAATCGCCGCCAACAGCTGTGAGATGTTGGCGCAGGACGGCGGCGGCTGCAGACGCGTCGGTCGCTCCTGGAGAAAACAGCGCGGACAGCTGAGTTGCATGGGAGTTGTAATAACGGGATTCTAGCAGATCTTTAAATATATATATATACATCTATATATATATTTATTTTTCTTCTTTATATTTATTTTTCTTTCATATTTTTTGGTCATTTTTTTCTTTTATATTTTTTCTTTATTTGCAGAGAAGAACCAAAGAAGGGACCGTTAACTAGAAGGACCTTTTCCAAAACTAACAACTAAAACTAAAAACCTTAAACTGTTTGGGGGGGGGAGAAGAACAAGAACCAGAAGCCATCATGTTCCGCGCGTTCGCGTCGCCCATGAAAGCGGAGCGCGGGCGGAACAAGGAGCGCCTGGAGGCCAGCCTGGCGGGACTCTTGCGAGCTGGAGCTGCTCAAGCAGCGGCAGGAGTGCCTGGTGCTCGGCGCCCTCCGCCTCGGGGACTCCGGCGCGCCGCACTCGGCGGCCCGGCGGTGCTGGGGGAGGGGAGCCCCGCGGCGCGTCTCCCACGACCCCGCGGGGCTCCGCGGCGTCAGCAGTCGGTGAGTGATGTCATGTGAGTGAGTTATTCAGTGAGTTGGTCCTCGCTTGTGGTGGTTGTCGTTCGTTTTACATTAGTATTAAAGAAACCTTGATGATGAGGATGCTTGATGAGAATTAGATTGGGGATCCGTTCAGGGGGACTCTACATACATGTTGGGATGTTTACGGCACAAATGTGTCTAAATGACCAGTTAGTGAGCAGCGTTGTGACTCTCTCTGTTTAAATGACCAGTAGGTGAGGCAGGTTTGTGACTCTCCTCTGTTTTAAATTGACCAGTTAGTGAGCAGTGTTGTGCTCTCTCTGTTTAAATGGACCAGTTTGTGAGCCAGGTTGTGACTCTCTCTGTTGTGTAGAACAGCTTCTGGGTGATTTCTCTTTAGATTTGAGTCCGCGGGGAAAAGGAACGAAGTGACATGTAAGCGTGGATCATTAAAACATATATTTATATATTTCATAGCTTTTTTTTAAATGTGTACAAGGTTTAATTATGATTAGAACTAACATTACGTGATTGTTATTGTCTCAAGCCACGGTGCTCAGAATGCAACTTTCTGATTCTTAGTACCTTTAAAGGTTTGTATGACACGTTGACCCCCCCCCCCCCCACACACACACACACACACACACACAACACACACACACACACACACACATACACACACACAGCCTGTTGACCTGAGCCTGAGGAGTGTGTGTGTGTGTAGTGTGTGTAGTGTGTGTGTGAGTGTGTGTGTGTGTAGTCCTGCAGCGCACCCAGCCCAGAACACACCGAGCTGCAGGAGCACACCTTACCATTTAAGGGCAAGTGTTGTGTTTTCACGACCCCAGCTCCTTCAGTTCATTGTCATCATAACCATAAGTGCAATAAAGGCGAGAGAAATAGGAATGAATCCCCTTCACTTGGCCGAGGAATGAAGTCAATCACACACACATTCCAACGTGCTTTATGGTATAAAGTCTCAAAGTCCTATTATGGAATAGCAGGGTTTAACAACATCTAACATCTGTACTACAGTGAAAGACAAGATGCAAATGTTGGTTTGTGGATGATGAAGACGAGGTGTTTGACAAAAAGTCCCTGCATCACAAAGTGAGTTTGAAACGCTTAATGTTTAGCCCGGCTGTAGCTGTCTTCTGGAGGGGATGGTGAGGATAATGCAGAAGAGGTTCTATTGTTGTGCAATGCAATGCAAGGCTTTGGACAATGGTTTTTCCACCTTGTACACATTATCCACAAACCTCGAAAGTATGGAAATGGTGAAGACCGTAACAACGGGCATTTGGATTGTTTCTAATATCTTATGGCAATTGTCACGCATAATTAGGACACGCGCACACTCATGGACACGCGCGCAGACGAGCACACAGACACACTCACAGCGCATACACTCCCACCACATGCACGCCAGACGGGGACTCTTCTTGGCAAAGCGGCGGGGAGTTCATATCAACAATTGGGTTTTTCATAAGAGCCGAGGAGGCATTAAGGATTCCATTATGACCACACTGGTGTGGCAGTGTACAAACAGACCATAGTCTCAAACAACAACAATGGAAAATGATGCCTGAACATAAACATGCATACACACACACACGCACACACACACACACACGCACGCACGCACACACACACACACACACACACACACACGGAATTGATTTGTATGGCTGGCTGAAAGAAAATGACATCAGCCTAGGCTACAGCTGCCCGCATGTCTACCAGAAATATATCTCCCCATGTGATGCGGATGCCTCTCCACGCCAACTGTGCTGCTGCTGCTGCTACTACTGCTGACCAGTGGAAGAAAAAAAAGCAAAGTTAAACTTTATTTCAGTGAATTTACAGAACACAGAATGTGTAGTCGCCAGGATTTAGCAGGAATCACAGACTCCTTCCGTCCGGTGTTTTCGAGCGCCCCCTTGGAGACGGCAGGTGGAAAAACAAACATGAGATTATTTCTTCTTCTTTTTATAAGGGGAAACGAGGAGGGGAGGGGCGGGGGGGTGTGTGTGTGTGTGTGTGGGGGGGGGGGGGTTTGGGGGGGGTGAAACATTAGTAGCAACCTACATATAACCAACCACTGCTCCCGGGTCTGCGAGCGAATGTGAGCGCCCAGGATGGCATGACAGCGGAGGAATGCCGTCTGACTCATGAGCGACGATGTTAATGGCTGCAGCAACACAAGTTTGTTGTGTTGGAGATCTCCTTAGCACCCCCCTACGCCTCAATTAGACACACACACACACACATGCACGCGCACGCATTTGGTCAGACACACAGTGCCACACACAGTCAGAGACACACACACACACACACACACACACAAACACACATACATGCATACCCAGACACACACACATACACTCAGACAGACACACACACACACACGCATGCACACACAGACACGCGCATGCGCTCTCACACGCTCAGACACACACACACACACACACACAGACACGCACACACTGCCTCCATTCTATAGGCCCGAGGAGATAGGGGAGCTTTTTATACTCCGGCCATAGGCTTTCCAGAAGCATTTCTTTCCAACAAGGTTCATCCATGAACTCTGAACTCTGACCTCTGAACTTTGAACTTCGAACGATGCACATCCGCTACCTTGAGAGGGTCGTAGCCGTAGGGCAGCAAGGGGGTCACCGTGCCAGAATCTTCGGGATGAAAACAATGTAATGATTGAGTTAGTTTTGTTGTTTCACAATAAAGGACGTCATGGGAAATTCTCCCGAGTGTCTCCTGGGAGTGTGCAGTAAGAGGCGGTGATAGGGCTGACCCTGGGGCCGGGGTGGTCCGTGACGTCAGTGGAAAAAAAGATCTGCTCAGATGCTCAGTCAACTCTTATCTCGCCACTCACTCATCCGTGAGTCAGGGCGAGGGGGTTGTTGTCTCTGTCTGGCCGTATATATAAAGTGCGGCGGAAAACATGTGTACTTTGTACGGAAACACACGTATACTTTGTACAAAAGACGAATGGGCCGTTCAAGCGTTTTAGTACGTCGACGTTGTGACATTTAACGGTCGGTGCATGAATCACGCCGCGGTTCTTGACGTAAAGCGCAGTTTCACGATCTGTGCAGAGACGACGCGACCATGTGACTCCCGCGGGATTTGAGAGTGAACCTTGTAAAAGCAGAAAGGTACCACGGCAGCAGCTCCAGGGCCCATAGCTCTTCCACTCTCTCTCCGCCTCTGGTCGAGAGATATGGCCTCTCTGGCTTTACGGGAAGCATGGGTACTGTCAACGTGGTTGGGGCCGTTGACAAGTTATCAGCGCTAACGGTCCCGGCGAGAATGCTATGCTGCGCTTGTGAAAAGCGCGGTCGGTCGGCAGTCGGAATGCATTCTGGGATCTGCGGTTTCAAAGCATTTCAAAACATTGACATTTGCATTAACATTTACATTTACATTTAGGGTATTTGGCAGACGCTTTTATCCAAAGCGACTTACAAAGAGTCTGTTTGTTGAAAGAGACAGCACTGTGGTACATAAAGATAAGAATAGATTGCAAGGTTAATAGAACTCCAATAGAACTGTTAGGGTTCTATTAACGAGGTTAATTTCATAATTGCTAGGTTGCCTGCATAATAGGTGGGATCAGAGCAGACGTGTCATTCTGAGTGCATAACCAACATCTAAGAACATACATATATGCTAATTATCAATGCCTAAGTTAGCTTTTCAACCAACCGCCAAGATGTACAAACACGCAAGTTAGTGCTGGGGGGGGGGGGGGGGGGGGGGGGGGGGGGGGGGGGGGGGGGGGGGGGGGGGGGGGGGCGATGGGGGGGGGGGGCATCTGCAGAGTCCAGGTGACATACAGGTGTGTCTTGAGTCTCCTTGTGGAAAGCTGGTGAGTGGACTCTGATTGTTCCTGCCGTCAGCCGGGAGATTACATTCCAGCCACGCACTAGCGGTTGGCCAGAACAGAGAAGGAGTTGGGAACCTGGCAGAGCCGAATGTTTCCTGTTCTTAGTCGTTCTAGCCGAAGTGGTTGAGCGAAGCGCTCTGGGGGCTTGGGCTCTGAATGTTGGTAGGTAGCATAGGTAGGTAACGGTAGGTAGGTGCTGACAGCCAAAAGTGTCGACCCTGACGATTGTATTTAAAAAAGACGGACATGTTTTTATGTCGTAAAAGCCCTAATGTAGACTGGTGTCATTATTCGATTATTCTCACAGGAGATGTAAATTGAATTCGCAATTCCCACACAATGAACAATGCAGGATCAGTCGAATGGTCAAGTTATCCACATGAGTTGGGTGCCGGCCGTCAAAAGAGACGATGAGAGACCGAGATGCTTATAGCTTGTAGTCAACGGTAACCTGTTTTAGCCAGAACCTATATTAGCTTAACCCATATAGCCTGACAGATACAGCTCCGGGCGTATTAGTGGGTCTCACCGCTGACTCTCTGACCTGCAGATGGAGAGGTTGACTCAACAGCATGAACAACAACCATGTACTCTAGAGGGCAGCAAGAGACCAGCATGTAAAGTGAAGCATACAGCTGTGTGTGTGTGTGTGTCTGTGTGTGTGTGTGTGTGTGTGTGTGTGTGTGTGTGTGTGTGTGTGTGTGTGTGCTTGTGTTGTGGTGTGTGTGTCATCACACCGCCTTTTCAGAGATTTCACTGTGTCACGGCGATTGAATGACTCTCCTGCTTTCGTCTTGTTTTTGGATGAAAAATGTGCTTCTTATATATCAAAAGTGTTTCTCTCTGCCTGTCTGT
The DNA here is from genome assembly GCA_002895965.2 of Coryphaenoides rupestris. Lineage (NCBI taxonomy): Eukaryota > Metazoa > Chordata > Actinopteri > Gadiformes > Macrouridae > Coryphaenoides > Coryphaenoides rupestris. Next base: position 83,224 of record PIJE02000100.1, read on the forward strand.
ATGTACCTTTTTGTCTGCGTGTGCGTCTAGTCGGTGTCTTATGTGTGTGTGTGTGTGTGTGTAGGTGTGTGTGTGTAGGTGTGTGTGTGTGTGTGTGTGTGTGTGTGTGTGTGTGTGTGTGTGTGTGTGTGTGTGTGTGTGTGTGTGTGTGTACGTGTGTGTGTGTGTGTGTGTGTGTGTGTGTGTGTGTGTGTGTGTATATGTGTGTGTGTGTGTGTGTGTGTGTGTGTGAAGAGGGAGAAGAGAAGAGGAGAGAGAGGGGAGGAGGAGGAGAGAGGGAGAGAGAGAGGAGGAGGGGAGAGAGAGGGAGAGGAGGAGGAGAGAGAGGAGGAGGAGGAGAGAGAGAGGAGGACGAGGAGAGGGAGAGAGAGGAGGGGAGAGGAGGAGAGGGAGGAGCGGCGCGTGCCTCTGAATTGACCCCCCACTCCATCAAGATCCGCCTCCGCCCTCGCTCAGACTGACCTGAAAGTCACAAGCCGTTATTAATGGAAACCTTTGTTAGCGTCTCGGGCTAATATGTCCTTTTTAACGAGTTCATGAGTCAATGTGAAGCAATGTTAGCGACCGCGTTGAGGCCTTCGGACATTCATAGTGATGTACGATGCAGTGTTGTATTGCCGTCGATACACAGAAAACATTTGCGTACGCACACATCAGGACAGTAGGGTCTTCATGTGTGTGCCCCCCCCCACCCCACATGCTCCCAGTGGCCTGCGGTATAGACCACCGTCCCGACGTCAAGGCAAGAACAATCGTTAAGACCGGTCGTGTGTGTAGTAGTCGCGTCCTGCCAGCCTTGTAAAAGTCGAGTACTGGAGAGCAGCCGTCATAATGTGTGTGTGAAGGTTACACACACACACACACACACCAATCAGATAGATGTGTGTGTACCTCAAGGCTTGCCCCTACAATTCCAATGGATCCAGCGGAGCCAGAACCTCGGTGCGATTATGAGAAAATAGCCCCTTTTTTGATTTGAAATCGAGCAGAAGTCAGTTCAGTTCCATAATCCTGGGATGTGGTTGCACCGGCAGCGTTTTTTTGCAAAGAACGTCAAGTTTTTTAAAGATTCCCGGCGCCTACACGAGCAATTACCAACTTTAATGGTGCCTGGGACGTTGGGGATGCCGGCCGCACGGGTCACCACTCCTGCCCGACTGGCGCGCAGATTCTGTGCTACCGCTAACATGTCTGACCGCTCCATTAATACGGCTTTTAACCATTAATACGGCTTTTAAGTCGACGGGACTTTAGGTAGCCCTGCATTTTTTATAATAATAAGGAATACCACATGTAACGGCAGATGCACTCCCAGCAACTGAGACCGGACCTGGAACAAGCGAGACCGCCAGACCTTCCTTAAAGTGTTGCGGTGTTCGTCGAAGTCCAGAGCGGGAGAGTCGGGAACGCTAGTAGTAGTAGTAGCAGGACTGTGGTGTGTTTTGCGTGTGCGTGAGTGTGTGTGTGTGTGTGTGTGTGTGTGTGTGTGTGTGTGTGTGTGTGTGTGTGTGTGTGTGTGTGTGTGTGTGTGTGTGTGTGTGTGTGTGTGTGTGTGTGTGTGTGTGTGTGTGTGTGTGTATGTGTGTGTGTGTGTGTGTGTGTGAGTGTGTGTGTGTGTGAGTTGTTTGTTTCTGCTCGCAGCATACTTTGTGTAGTGCTGCTTCATATACCATTGGGCTCGCAAATTGCTCCTATTTTATAGGCCTGCACATTTACGGTGTATTCTTGGCAATATATTAGTATGTTTTAATGTTTTAATCCTCGGATTACAGTGACATTCCACATGTTCACCCTTTTAACTTTGACAACTTTGAGTTGTCGCAGGTATAGATGTTATACAAGGCATACACAACTGCATTACAGTACTAAGTGCAAACATTTACATTCACATTTACATTTAGGGCATTGACAGACACTTTCATCCAAATCGTCTGTACAGTCATCCACGGTGTGTTGTCCGGACACAATTTTACCGGGAGCCTCTCCATCGTAATACTGCGGTGTGTCTTCCTCAGCTCTGCTGGCTGCTTAGGTCGTCCTCGCACGATCTAAGTCTGTCTCTGTCCGACCACACCCGTCCGGCCTAATAATTTAATGACACCTCTGGCTAACACGTCTCACGCCAGTGCNCCCCCCTCCATCACCGCCTCCGCCCTCGCTCAGACTGACCTGAAAGTCACAAGCCGTTATTAATGGAAACCTTTGTTAGCGTCTCGGGCTAATGTGTCCTTTTTAACGAGTTCATGAGTCAATGTGAAGCAATGTTAGCGACCATGTTTAGGCGTTAGGCGGACATACATAGTGATGCACGATGCAGTGTTGTATTGCCGTCGATACACGGAAAACATTTGCGTACGCACACATCAGGACAGTAGGGTCTTCATGTGTGTGCCCCCCCACCCCACATGCTCCCAGTGGCCTGCGGTCCAGACCACCGTCCCGACGGCAAGGCAAGAACAATCGTTAAGACCGGTCGTGTGTGTAGTAGTCGCGTCCTGCCGGCTTGTAAAAGTTGAGTAGTGGAGAGCAGCCATCATAATGTGTGTGTGAAGGTTACACACACACACACACACCAATCAGATAGATGTGTGTGTACCTCAAGGCTTGCCCCTACAATTCCAATGGATCCAGCAGAGCCAGAACCTCGGTGCGATTATGAGAAAATAGCCCCTTTTTTGATTTGAAATCGAGCAGAAGTCAGTTCAGTTCCATAATCCTGGGATGTGGTTGCACCGGCAGCGTTTTTTTGCAAAGAACGTCAAGTTTTTTAAAGATTCCCGGCGCCTACACGAGCAATTACCAACTTTAATGGTGCCTGGGACGTTGGGGATGCCGGCCGCACGGGTCACCACTCCTGCCCGACTGGCGCGCAGATTCTGTGCTACCGCTAACATGTCTGACCGCTCCATTAATACGGCTTTTAAGTCGACGGGACTTTAGGTAGCCCGACATTTTTTATAATAATAAGGAATACCACATGTAACGGCAGATGCACTCCCAGCAACTGAGACCGGACCTGGAACAAGCGAGACCGCCAGACCTTCCTTAAAGTGTTGCGGTGTTCGTCGAAGTCCAGAGCGGGAGAGTCGGGAACGCTAGTAGTAGTAGCAGGACTCCCAGGGCTCGACGTGTACAGGATCAGTGTGTGTGTGTGTGTGTGTGTGTGTGTGTGTGTGTGTGTGTGTGTGTGTGTGTGTGTGTGTGTGTGTGTGTGTGTGTGTGTGCTATGTCGCCACAGCAGGCAATAATAACCACAGACATGTGG
>PIJE02000100.1:91488-93988 GCA_002895965.2 Coryphaenoides rupestris
TACCACTCTTGAAACTCTTTTTTTACGACTTTTACGACTCGGTTTCAAATGCACACGGGTGTCACAAGTTCTCCCTTTTCCCTACGTTGGGAGTCACGTAATTAGACGATTCTACGGGGAAAACCCCCCCTTTGCAGAGCAGCAGCCAATCAGAGGCAGCCAGTCGTTGTTTTGACCCCTGCTGTCGTGCTGTCAAACACCCAAAGAGAGATTGAGTTTGAGTCCCGAAGTAGTTCCACCAAAAGCAAACAAGTGAGAATGGTATCCAAGGCGCTGGTGTCCCCCGGCTCCTAACGCGAGTCAGTCTGCCTCCACTCATCACCCACCATGTGCATCACCCACCATGTAACGACACCAATGTGCTGACGGCCATTTTTAAAAACCTGCACAGTGGATCAATGCATGGTGGCAGCATGTTGTTTTGGTTTATTTGTACATGTGTGTGTGTCTGTCTCTCTCTCTCTCTCTCCCCCTCTCTCTCTCTCCCTCGCTCAACCGCCCCCCTCTCTCTCTCTCCCTCTCTCAACCGCCCCTCTCTATCTCTCTGTCTCTCTCTCTCTCTCTCCGTCTCTCTCTGTCTCGCTCTCTCTCTCTCTCGCTCTTTCTCCATCTCTCGCTCTCTCCACCACCCTCTCTCTCCCCCTCTGTCTCACTCTTTCCATCTCTCTCTCTCTCTCCCTCTCTCAACTTCCCCCCTCTGTCTCTCTGTCTTTCTGTCTCTCTGCCTCTCTCTGACTCTCTCTCATCTCTCTTTCTCTCTCGCTCTCTCTCTCTCTCTCTCTCTCTCTCTCTCTCTCTCTCACATGTCGTGTCTTATGATATTATGATTACCTGTGCTGCTCAACAGGTGGAAGGCCCTGCAAAAAAAAAACCCTCTCTTACCCTCCCTTGGAGGTCAGTCATGTGTGTGATGCAGTGCAGCCCATACGAGCTGGTATTACCTTTGTTTAACTTGTTGAACGGGGGGCGCTACCTTTACTATTATTTCCATTCGTAATTCATTCGTTACTTCCCAGTCCACATCCCTCATAGCAGCAGTGAAAGAGAGACGAGAGGGAGAGAGAGAGACACGAACAACTGAGCTGAATCAGGGCTGATGTGCTCATTTTAAGCTCTCTGCACTCCAGATACATGACCAGTGTTATTGGGTCTCTGCGCGCGTCGCTTCACCACCCCCTAATGCACAACAGACTTGAACTTTTGTTGACAAAATCTGCGGAAAACCGATACAGGAAAATGATCTGAACCATGCAGCACCGCGACCCCCCCCCCACCCCCCCCCAGCTCCTAGTCTGGTGCTGGAAGATTATACACACACAAGCACACACACACACAGAGATGCAGGGAGCCTCAGACTATGCATGACAGAGGGGGAGACCAACGCGTAACGATATCCCATGTAATCATTTGACATATATGTGAACTATGTTCTCATGACTTCTGTGGTTGTGGTGATAAAGTACAGCCTGGAACTAACGTTGATTGTAAGCTGTATTTAAACAACACGTCCATTGGCTGTTTCATTTTCGAATTACAGATTTGATTTGGCTTCTTCTCACAAGAAGCCAAATCCGTCCTTAATTCGAAATACAGCTACTGCTGTTATTTTTTTGCATACAGTAATCACTATTAAAGTACAGCGTGTACTTTTCCCGAGAAAGGAGCAAAAGTTGTTTAGATTCAACACCGTTTCGACTTAAAAATCATACAATCAATACAATTACACGTGAAATCTTGTGTGTAATCTTGTGTTGTCGTGAGCGCAGCTGCAGAGTGAATCATTTACGCCCTCCTGAATATTTTGCTAATGGTTTCTGTGTGTGTCGGGTTGGTGACCTCCTCGATCGGAAGGGCAATTAGAAGCACATTGTGGCGCCCTGTTGTGAACGAGGCGCAAATCCCCCGGCAGAGCCGCGAGCTGCTGAGCGCTGCACTCCGAGCGAGACGACGAGTCTGAAACCATCGTCATTGTCATGGCTCGGCCGTCCGGAATGCTGCCCCGTCACGCGTCGGCGAAGAAGACACATTCTACCCCAAACCGGAGACACACACACATACGTACATACGGCCGATTATTCGCCGTTTGCCAACATACGAGTGCGGGGGGATTATGGGGGATTCGTGATTCGTGATTACTTGGTGTTGTACGAAAGCGTTTTGCTGAAACACAATGTGGGTTTAAACTTCGGTCGCCCTGCTGACATTACCGGGAGCGCCTCTTGTGGAATCACTGGGCCGTACGTTAACGTTGGCTGTCTGGACCGTCTCCGATGTTTGCTTTTAGATTTCGGGGGGGAATGAAACCGACTGAAATTTTTGTGATTGTATTTTTACTTATTTAGTTTTTTCAATAATGCAATATTACCAACAAATAAAACCAACAAAAAGTCATTGTTGTGACATCATCTTGTATTACTGTCACTAAAATGTGTTATATGTGTGAAATGTAATTTCACCAGAACCAGAACACTAATAGTGTTATCATTTAACTCAGTCAGTT
>PIJE02000100.1:98988-118988 GCA_002895965.2 Coryphaenoides rupestris
CTCTCTCTCTCTCTCTCTCTCTCTCTGTCTGTTTCTCTCTTGCTCTCTCTCTCTCTCTCTCTCTTGCTCTCTCTGTCTCTCTCTCTGTCTCTCTTGTGTTTACATTTACGATGGCAGAAGCTGAGTAGTCAAATTCTTCTTGCCTTATATCAGATTGAAACTATATTGAAACTAAATTGTTTTTTTTAAGGGTGAGTTATTTATTTTATTTGATTTATTGAAAGTTTTGAAAAAGTCTTTTTGAGTGTGTTTTCCATTTTCCCGGCGGTGTAAAGCTTTCCGCCAAGGTGTTTACCTCCGGCTCTAATAATGGCCGATAATGATGTCTGGGTAATGCCCAATCGACCTGTCAGCACCTACGAGCTGACAGCTGACTAACGATGTTGTTTAAAGCGTTCTGGGAACGTGTTTCCTTCTGGGCTCCATTGAAAACAGGCCCGTTTTAAGTAAGATAAATAAGTGACTCCTGAGTGACCGCGCACACATACCTGCCGCATCGCACTTCATATAAACACAGCAAATGAACCGCAAAGTGAATATGAGTTTGCCGTAAAAATGTGTTATTATTTAGTGAGGGGGAACGGACGCAACGCAACCCATGTGGTGCTACACACACACACACTGATTGCAACGTTTACATTTGTGCAATTTGTGAAGCAGCCGGTGCCATGGCTTCATTTCTTCTATCTCTGCGTTAAGGTATGAGGCTTGACCGTCAGCCGCTCGGTCGTCGTTTGTGACCGACCCGCTGGAAGCTCTCCACCGTGTGCGCTATTTGCTTTGCTTAATTCAGCCAAGCTAATCTGAACCAACATGCTTCTGTATGCCCGCCGCGAGGGGCCTGGACGAGGGTCAGCGTAGGGGCCCGAATTAAACTCACATTTTTTTTCTTTCCAATTTGAAGTATTTACATACAGAAATGGTAAATTGACTTGAATTACACATTTCTAACAATGTAATCTCACAGAAGCCGTGTACACGTGTGTTTGTTTTGCTGCGTTGCGCTGTGGCCGAGAGTTTCCGTCGTGTTTTGACAGTTAACCGATTTTTCTACGCGCCATTGATGGAGTTCCGCTCGCTGCAAACAGCAGTTCAAGGGACCACATTGAAACGACTCTCTGCCACCGTTGGCCGTTTCATTTTCACTTCCTCTGCAATCCTCTCTGATTTAACTGAATTAAGTTGTCATCTCTGGATTCTAATAATGCGAAAAAGGTATGATCTTTCCGCAGGCCATAAGGACTGTGACCTCACCAGCCCATGCACACACTCACACACACAGTACACAGTGCATGCACTCACATAGCTCTACTACATGACTTAATACTACATTTTTTTATCTTGCCTTGTTTACATGCCTACGTGTTTATATGCCTTTAACGGTTTATATGTTTACCTGCTTATTTGGTTACATGTCGCTGCTCTTTTTTGCTGTAAAGACTGTAAATAGTGTGGATATTCTGATTCTGATCCCTTGAATTTGCGATATTTGTATTGTTCTGTTGCACATTCCGCTGGCCATCCCCACTTTTTAATTTCACTGCACATCCTGTATGTGTATGTGCCAACTTCTTGAATCTTGAATAATTCATTTTCTAATATATATTTGTGTGTGTTTATCAGAGGAGATCCTTGTGCAGCAGAGTCGAGGCGGGCCTCCTGAGGCTGGAGTCTTCCAGTCCGGAATCACCACCGCCGCCGGAACCACGGACCCAGTCGCTCCTAAGAGACCCGCCGAGACGGACGGCGCCTGGCCTCGGGAGACGGCCAGGGCCGAGGACGTCGTCGTCATCGCGGAGCGCGCGGACAAGCCGGAGAGCGGGGAACGGCCAGAGGAGCACTACGAGGAAGCCCATCGCGTGGAGACGTACATATCGGGACTCATTCAGCGGCGTGCGGTCGCCCCGCGGCCCTCCAAGCCCCGCACCAACGTGTCGCACGACCCGCGCTCCGTCACCGTGGCGCGGCAGAGCAGCCTGTGCCGTAAGGAGGACCAATACCCGCCGATGCAGGGCTCCGTCGTCCCGAGTCCGAGTCACATGCAAGGGTCCCCGCAAAGCCCCGATGGACAATCCGCACAGGCTTGCCGGGGCCTGGACCCGGACGGTGGCCATCAAGGAGCGGCGTTTACAGAGGACTCCCCACCGCACCTCCCGTACCACCACATCCAGGCAAGCAGCAGCGCCACCCAGCACCAGAGCAGCAGCAGCTTCTACCCCAGAGCCAGGCAGCAGCAGCAGCAGCAGCATGCCTTGGGGAATGCGCCCCGCTCCGCCTCTCTGGACTACCCACCTTGCAGGTTGCCGGGTCAGGTCCCGTCCAACCCCAGCAATGGCGAGGCGGCGGACGGCGGGTCCAAGCACTTCAGCGCCTCCTACCCATCCCCTCCGCCACCGCCGCCGCCGCCCCTTCTACAGCCCACCCACGCCTACTCATCCCTGGCGGACGAGCAGCTGGTGAACGCCGAGTACATCCCGGCTCAGCCTTGCCGGACGTCCACGCAAGCGTCGTCCTCCCATCACCATGCCAACCCCGGCAAGAGCTGGACCGGCGACGGACATCCAGAGCAGCAGCAGCAGCAGCAGCAGCAGCAGCCCGCCACTCATCAGGCCCAGCACTCGAGAGCGCGAGCCGGCCCCAGCAGGAAGTGTCGCCAGAGCGACGACAAAGGCGGCGCCGCCAGGAAGCAGGGGAAGAAGGCGTGCCGCTCGCAGTCGGAGAACAGCCTCCAGCGGGTGCCGGAGCGCAAGTACAACACGGTGGAGCGGGACGGTAGCGGCGGCGGCGGAGGCAGCGGGAGCGGCAGCGGGAAAGGAAGTCGGGGCAGCGGCGGTGGCAGCAAGGGGAAGAAGTCCCACCAGGGGAGCGGAGGAGGGTACCGGCGCTGGCGGTCCACCCTGGAACTCAGTCAGGACGAGGCCGAGCAGCCCCCCGCGCCGCCCGCGCCCCTGCAGCAACCCTCGGCCACCGGCCGCGGGGACCACGGTGGAAAGCGCACGCGCAAATCCCGACCGACGCACGGCTCGTATTCCCACGCCCATCCCAGCGCTAACCCCCACCCCCACCACCACAATCACAGTCACCAGAGCCCCATCCACCACCACCACCACCACCAGCTGGTGGAGTACCATCTGGAGAGGGACCAGGCCCCGCTGTGCCGGCCCAAAGAGAGCTACTCTCACCCGGCGCATGGCGAGTCAGAGTCCAGCACCAGCGAGGCCGACTCCCCGGACTCCAGCTCGCTGTCCAGTGACTCGGACGAGAGCGGCGGGCTGGTGTGGCCCCAGCAGCTCCCGCCTCAGCTCTCGCTCCCGTCGCCGCCGGTCCCGAGCGGAGCGCCCCTGCAGCCCAAGGCCTTCGTCAAGATAAAGGCGTCGCACGCCCTCAAGAAAAAGATTTTGCGCTTCCGCAGCGGTTCGCTCAAAGTCATGACCACTGTCTGAAGCAGAACAAGACTCGATTATGTGGTCTATGATGCCCGTGGGTTGTTTTAGCCCATATGAGGACCCGCAGTTGAAATAGAATGGGAGATTCATGTGTTAACACAAACAGTGACACAATATGACCGTTATCAGAAGCCTTTCGAGTCAAAGAGTTGACCTTGGACCCCACATATTAACTGAAAACACAATGTCACGATGCCCGTATTGGCACAGCCACGTGCTTGCTAAGACAGACATGAATGATTTACGTCGGGGCATACGATCCCATCTAAATGGTTCTTCACTAGATTGCTAAACTGTGTTGTCACTGTATAAAACCGCTTTCACTTTCGACAGGACAAATCAAAATGACGCACGTAAACCTTTCAGACAATCGATTATGTTCACATATTGTTGTTGTTCTCGCTGTCGTCAGACATACACAAACATAACCGTTGTTACAGTTTACAACACGTGTGTCCTCGTGTGTGTGTGTGTGTGGGGATGCGGTGCGTGAGTTTGGTCTCCATTGTGGTCGAAGGCTGTCACCAAAGATGGAGCGTAACGTAAGTTAGGCCTGAATGCCTCTGATTGATCACTGCGGCCGTTTCTGGGAAGTGATTCTGAGTGGTGAGCAGACCTAAGGGACCAGGAGAGGCACGGTGCTGCAGACTTGAATATAGATCTGCGTTCTCTCTTCGTCTTCAAAACGTTGCGGCTGCCGTCGTTCGCTAGACAGTTTAGATGTGTCCGCTGTAGGTTGTTTAATCCGGTCGGAAAGTCCAAGTCAAGAATTAAATGCATATTTGGGGAAAAGAGCTTTCTTTTTAAAACTACGTTCTTTGAATATCTGAATTTGCCAAATAATAATATTAATGAAAATAATAGCTTTATTTATATCGCACTTTTTCAACAGAGGTTTTTAAGTGCTTCACGTCAAAATGGAAATGATTCGCAAATAAATATCGAATGGTGACTCGAAATGACTCGTCATAACATAACTCCAAAATAATGAAAGAATCGTGTAAGTACAAGCGTAAATCAAACAAAAGAAATTCATGGGAAGCCATGACGAAGCCCAAACGACGGCTTTTTGCTTCCAACAACAATCATGTCATATTTTCCCTCGGAGTCGGTATTTTAAACGGGATGGTTGAAGCAGCCAATATATTTGCGAGCATCACAAGCCAAGCTGAAGTGGTGGACAAATCCTTTTAAACTCCTATTGACCCATCTGGTCTGGTTGGTTTGTCGAGGGTGCAATGAAATGAATGTGTATTTGTTCCTCTGTGGAGATACGATAAACGATAAAGTATTTTGTAGACGCCCTCGATTAAGATAATGTGAATTGTTACCTGCAAAAAAAAATAATAATTTAGAGGGCGCTCTGTACAGCTGTGCTACAAGGTACTGTATCATATTGCATTGGCAAAGTTTTTGTGTATAACTTATGTATAAAACGAAGTCTGTAAAAATAATTAACATGACGCTTTTTTTTTTGCAATGTAGTCGTGAATGCAGAAATGCACACGAGTGAGACTGAAATCACTCACAAGAGTGACATAAGATCCAATCCTCCACAGTTTCCACAGCGACAATATATAACGTTCCTGGAGATGTCTTACCATTTCGCTTTTGTCTTGCTGCTTCGATCATAGTAACATGTGTGGCCTACCAGGAGTTTGCTATTCCAAAGAATGTACGTATGTCATTTTACATTGTCACTTTAAGTAATCATCAGTATTATCGTTTTAAGGTGCACTAGCTTAATATCGGCTTATCTTTTTGTACTAAGTTTGGGTGTCTTAATGCGGTGTATAAAATGTAAATGTTTTTACTAAATAAAAAAAAATAAACGAGTACAAGTAACATGTAAGATGTTTTCCTCGTCGTGTGGATTGAAATGAGGCGGAGTGTGCATGGTCAAAAGATCTGGTAAACACCACAAACGCAAACTTAAATGAATAACGAATCGACCGAGACCGGCATTGGCAAATGGAAGGTCGCTAGTTCAAGTGTCGAGGTGTCCCTAAACAAGAGACACCGACCTACACTAACGCTAACTGTCTGCTCCCACTGTCTCCTTTGTGAGGCTGTCTGAAAACACTCAGAGTGGTCCCACATGTCTTATTAGTGTTATATGAATGCAGTCCATTCACTGTGAACGACACAATAACAGTGGATCCAAACCACTGCTTGGCATGTTCCATTGGGTGCTTTTAGTGCAGCGAGAGGCATCAGAACTGTAATAATCCGATGCTAAACAGATTCAGAATCTCCACATTATTTGTAAGCTGTTGATTTTAGAATACATACATTTGAGTCTGGGCAATAACAATAATAAACCAGTGAATAAAGTAATGGCAATCTCTCGCCAGGCCGTTAAGACATGAGGTCTTTGTGCTATACAGTACCACAAATGTTTGGCAATTACATCACATTTGTTGATTGAACCCCCCGGAAATGAAGGTTGTTTTAGGTGTTTTACACGAATGTAAGAGTGCCACATTCAACACGAAAGGGTGTTAGGAGCACCAGGTGGGCAGGCCATGTAAATGTCCCCATACTGACCCCACAGGCAGACCACACACACACACATGCTCACACACGCACACACACACACACACACACACACACACAAAGACAGACACACACACAATCACAAGCAGAGAAACATATGCACACAACCGCGCACACACAAACACACACACACACAATCACATGCAGACAAACATACACACACACACACACACACACACACATGCAGACAAAGACACACACACACACACAACTACAAACACACACACACACTCTTACAATTACATGCAGACAAAGGACACACACACACACAATTACAAACACACGCACACACATACAATCACATGCAGACAATCATACACACACACACACACACACACACTCTCACAATTACATGCAGACAAAGACAAACACACACACACACACACACACACACACACACACACACACACACACACACACAATCACATGCAGACAATCATACACACACACACACACACACAATCACTTGCAGACAATCATACACACACACACGCACACACACAGCTGGTGCAGGTAGAAAAACAGCTCCACAGGGCAGACAGCAATTTGAAACTTTTTTGGTGTGGTGACAGAAGTGTTGAGTGATGGAGGAAGTGGGGGTTGTGGGGTGATGGGGCGAGGTGAAGGGTGGGGTGGGCCGGGGTTAAAGGGACAAGGGCGTGTGTTGGGTGAGGGGATGGGGATTAGGAGCAGTGGAAACCAAGGGAAATGGATGGCTGTCTTGGGTTGTTTTGTGTGGAGCGTGTGGCAAGGGTCTGGGTTTGCCCACCCCCCCCCCCCCCCCGCCCCACCATTTTTACCCAACCAAGTGTGAGCTTGATTCGGCTTATTACAAGGCCAATTACCAAAATTGGTCAATTAGACAATCGGGCTGAGTGTCTAAGGACGATAGATCAGCCTACAAGTTGGTACAGTCCACACTGGACTGGGTAAAAAAGGCTGGTAGACAGATCTAGTCAGCATACATCTGGGTGGACACTCCCCACTTGTGACTATGTGCCTATGTCACTATGTGTCACAATGACAATTTTATGCACGTGACAATTTTTAAACGTCTTGTAATGCTGTGATTGCAACAACTGCAATGTATTTTACAGTACCATTAATGCGACGAACAGCCATCTTGATAATAGTATCACACAAACGGGCGGCTTGTTCGAGACACGTGGACCAACCCGGTCATATATTCTGTAAAGAAAATACAGCTTATAGCTGTATTTTTATTTTTGATTAATGATCAAAACCACTGTCCAGAATACAGTGTGCGCACACACACACACACACACACACACACACACACACACACAGCTAAGCTTCCAAGAAACCGAGATCCAACATCTTGGATGGACTAAAGCCACTGGAAAAGTTTCCACTCTCGCAGGCAAAATAAGAGGCCAATAAGCGAAAAGATAATGCACATGCGACTTCACAGGCTACAGTTGCTCCACTGAACCGTGGCCTGGATGAATGGGATCTCACACTTCATTTAGTAAGCCTTACTCTCCCTCCTTCCTTCCCTCCCTTCTCCCTACCCACCACACGTATACATATATAAATACATATGTAAAGAGAGAGAGAGAGAGACAGACACAGAAAGAAAGAGAGAGGGAGAGAGATCTTAATCAACCCGCAATTCCTCTCAGCATGGCTGGGCATTTTCCCCAGTCTCCACCTCTCGCTCTCCCCCCTGTCTCTGTCTCTTCCTCCCTCATCCCTCCATCTGGTAGTGGTTAGAAGAAACATGCCCCCCCCTACAGAACCCTCCAGGGCCAGGAACCGGGTCTGTTTCCTGCCTACTATTGAGCGAGTGAAAGCCAGGGGAGAGAGAGAGGAGAGAGAGAGAGAGAGAGAGAGAGAGAGAGAGAGAGAGAGAGAGAGAGAGATTTGGAGAGAGTTGGGGAGAGAGAGAGAAGGGGGGGGGGCGGTGGGAGGGAGGGAGAGACGGCATGGAGCCAGAGGAAGCAAAGTCACACTGAGAAAGCGAAACAGAGCAAACTGGAGCGAGGGAGGCCTGAATGGAGGCCTTGCACGTCCAAACATCTGGTTTTGCTTATCCAGGCAGAACAGAGAGAGGGAGAGAGAGAGAGGGAGAGAGAGGGACAGATAGAGAGAGAGGCCCGAGGAGAGACAGAGAGACAGAGGCCTGAGGAAAGAGAGAGAGAGAGAGAGAGAGAGAGAGAGAGAGAGAGAGAGAGAGAGAGAGAGAGAGAGAGAGAGAGAGAGAGAGAGAGAGGGTGAGGACATTTATTTTTGGCACGACGGGGGGATATAAGACGGTGGTTTTGCTATCCCTCCCCTTCAGTTTTTCCCCTCCTGTTTTCTGTCTTTCATTTCATTTTAATAATAATTGAATAATCCCAGTTGTTTCTCTTCTCTTATTCTGGCACATGTAGCCTACTTTAGATTTGTTTTTTTCTGTTTTGTATTTAAATAATTATTTTCCTGAACATCTGCAGTCACAAACTTCTAATAGGAGGTCGTTAACTCTTAATAGGCACCAGGATACCTTACACTATGTCCCAGACATGATAAGTAAGTCAATAAATAAAGTGTCTTTTAATGGCATTTCTGTAATTCCATGGCACCTTCAAAGAATTGTGATAAATTCACAGGGGTTTCATTATGATCATATTAAAAAAACTGTTTATAAATCAGTGTATTTTGACTCGAGTATCCTGTATGACCTCCATATATTTTCCCATTCTGACTTTTGATTTTTTTTTCACAACATTCTTCATCTCAGAGCACATAAATGGTCGATTCATGAGATTTCATGAGGGAAAGAAATATGTATTTTCTTTCTGTGTTGTGCTTTGCTTTCTGGTCGCCACACCTCAGAAAGTCAGGGATATCTGAACGTGAACCTAACCGAATGAATAAATAAATACCCTATTCCTTCCTGGACACACAACGCTTTGCTTGTGCTAACTTTGGTGGATGTTATACACGGCACGACGCCTCCTGATGTTGGACTCTCGTCTTCAGGCATTCGAAATGACATAAAATGCAGATTCAGTGTAGAACTATACACACATACTCCGTTTTTATCATAATTGGCTTTTCCTTCTAAAAGAGGGGGGGAAAGAGAAAGACTCCTTCTCAGGCCTCCCTCCAAATATCAGATAGAAATGATGGACAGTCATGGTGGCTATGAGAGGGCGTGGGAGCAGAAAGTGAGAGTGATTGATCTTTAGGGGTCAGTGGTGGTGGTAGTGCCTTAAGGAAGACCCCATAGTCTGTAACTTTTGGATATTGATATAGGAGGCAAACTCGCGCCATAGTTTTACGATATAGAATGAAAGTAATAAAAAGTGAAGTATAATGTTCTGAATCGTTATAATTTTGATCAGACCAGCCACGAAAAGCAAGCCCCTTCAATGAACTAAGAACAAAAGGGAAATATTTTCAAGTGAAATAGCTGAAATTTAATGAAAGCAATATATCTGCTCTGTATCAGATTAGTAGTACGCCTACGTTGAGCACACACCCAATCCCTTGAGGATGCCGACTTATCAAAATACTTTTCCAGCAATAAAAACTCAAAGAAGACTCAAGAGCGTCGTTGTCCAACTCGGAACTGCACCATGTCGGGGTGTCCCCTATGGGAGTCTCGAAGCCTTAATTAATAAGCCTTCAATTTGTACTCGGAAGTCGACATTTCCGAGTTCAAAGTCGGAAATTTCCCGCGGGAACACGCACTGAAGTCGGATTTCCAACTCGGAAAGTCAGACGAATCTCACAACCCGACTTAGAAATACAAGATGGCTGCTCCGCGCTCTGTGTCAGTGAAAGTTGTATTATATACTTTTTAGCCCTTCTTTCTATTTGTGTCTCATAAAATCAGTCCGTACACACAGTAACTTTCCAACTTCTACGCTGTGCGACGGTGTTTGTATGCGCAAAATGCCACATAATACGATTCAATTCAATTCAATTCAATTCAGTTTTATTTGTACAGCTCTTATCACAATACAGTCTCAAAGGCTTTACAGGCAGATTATTATGGGCCCATGTGATCTATCGACTGGTAAAAAACAAGTGTCCATTCTGGGTTTTCCTTTACTTGTTAACTGGAACGCGGTCAACTCGAGTGTGACGTCATTCCCAGTTCCGAACTTCTGAGGGAAATGGAACGCACCAGAATTAACGTGAATTGTAAGGGGTGACACCCAACCAATCATGTGTTTGCAACCGAAGAGAAATGCAGGCCGGGAAATGTCGGCCTACGGAGGTTAGGAAAACATCCTCTTTAGGCCTGAAGTGATGGCGGGCTTGCTGAGCAGCACATTATTCCAGATTACTGCCATGGCTCGTTATTCAGCCTTTTCAAGTTGAATCGTTGAGCCAGTGGGAGTCTGGAGGTGTGGAGGGGAAACTCTTGGAGGCCTGTGAATGAAGGGAATGACAAAAGTGCGAACGCCGTCTGGTGTAAAGAAAAAGAAAAAAGAGGCCCACAGAGTCCTCTACCCTCCCTGGGAAATGTCATCCACTCCCGACAGCTTCTCAAACACCTCTCCCTCCTCCAAACACACACACACCACACCACACAACCACACACACACACACAACATGCACACACACATGCACACACCCCACAGACACACACCCCACAGTTACAGACACACCCCCACCCCACAGTTGCACTCGAACACACGCACACACACGCACACACAAAGTTACACACACGCACGCACTCACGCACGCACACACGCACGCACCCACCCCACACACACATTCTCTCCTGCCATCTACTCTTTAATCTTCTTTCTTATCAAACTTTTATGTTTAAAGTGGTTAAGGTTGTCCATGTCATTATGAGTATGTTTTTTAGATTGTACTGCTGAAAGGCTGCAGTATTTGGGCCCAACTCACTGGCCGGATAGAGACCTAAATGTTTATCAGTTACAATAAATAACAAATAGCAAACGGATGTGCTTCAGAATGTATCACTATGATTATATATAAACTAACCTGTCTGAAATGTAGGCCAAGATGAGTTCAAGATGAGTTGTTGCAGACCCTAAGATTTTGCCTTGAAACTTAAATAATGAATGAAAAGTGTTCCTATGTGTTCATCACCTACTATTCTGACGTCAAAACACTTCATTCAGATTGGGATTGTGTTATTTTGTGTTCTGAATCATTTGCAAGGTTAAATATTTGGGGAAAAAAAGTACTACTACCCCACTTGTTACCCAGTTAATTAATCTAAATCAGAGCAAGACCATGATCTTTCTTTTGAAAGGAAGTCACCTATGAATATGCATAATTTGTTGATATAAAAGCTAAATATCAGTCTTTGTCAGTCTCATAGCCAGATCTGGAGCGCCCCCGTGTGGTATAAATACGATTCTACAGGACACACTGAAAGACTGCTTGGATGGTAAGTCACATGGAATTCACTTTTATAAAGTAATAATAGTGATACTTATTTTTAAAAGAATACAATCGTTCTGTTAAGTGTATTAAGTAAAAAAAAACCAATGTATTATACAATCAAGGAAAGCATGGATGCGGCACAGACCGTTAACTTAACACGCGTGAGTGACTATCGATTCTAAAGCGAAGGACCTGGCTGCAGACATGATGGCGGACCTCCGCATGTGGCATCTCCGCAAAGGAAGTGACCTCCGCAGCGGAAGTTGATGCACTCCCACGACTTTGAGCATGAGTTAGATGACGATATAAATGCACTCAGCACTTATAAGCACTTATTTAAAAGATTTGTGTTAATTAATCCTGAATTTAAACTAGGTGAAAAATATTGATGCTGTACTGTTCACTTACATACAGTACAAACTGTTTTATTTTTATTTTTACATTTTTATTTTGTATTAACTTTTTTTTAATTTACCCTTTAATGTAGCTCTCTGATGTAGCTCGATAATGTCTGATGCTCAGTCTGGCTAATGCCTAATGTTAGAGCTTGCAGTGTGTTGATGTTGACCACATTACCACATCTAAGCGTCTGGCTGGCTTAACCACTGTCTGGGAAACCAGCTCATTATGTCAGCTATGTGTGTGAGAGTTAAAGTAACATCACAATCATTACAATCTACAATTACCCGAAGTAGCGGTAATAATGAATGTATTGTTTGCCAACTGCTTTTCAGATCACCATCAAAATACTGGAGGTCCAAGGAAAATCCAAGGAAAAACACTTATTTATGAGAATTATTATGGGAATGGGAAGGGGGGAATATACAGTGTAGTAGTGATTAACCAGCTTTATTGCAATGGGAAGGAGATGCATGTAACGTCAAAAGGGATATTTTTGTAGACACATCCCATGCCAATGAGAGAGGTTATCTTGCAACACCTGCACATGCCCCTAGTGCTGTTCATTTAATTTTACCTGCACCCTTTTACAATAAACCGGACTTTTACCACCAACCTGCCTGTGTCCCTGGAGGAGCCCTGAACTAAACCAAATGGCACACAAGTCATTTGTGTTCACTGTGCAAGTGACTGGCGAGTCACATATTGCTTTTCAATGGCCCATGTTCCCAATTGTTGTTCAGAAATACATAAACACTGCATTCAATACAATTCACTGTAGAAGATCCAGATCCTCCCTGTCCAACGCAATCACACATGCATAAACTAAGATTTCTACACATTCGCCATGTCATAGGGGAATTCATTCATTATTAAAACAATACACAAGTATCTGTCCCTAGTATCTCTGATGAGCCAAGAAAGATCATGTCATATAAAGTATAGTATAATTTTGTCTATTTCATAGAAAGTGGGAAAATAACAAACTTCATCAGAATCAATATAACAATTGACTCTTAAGACTTTTTCATTGTAGTTTAGTGTAGATGAACCACTTGTTGCATCGGTGGCTTGGCAATGCATTCATTTTGTAATAAAATAAGATAAGATATCATAGAACTTTATGAATCCCGAAGGAAATTCTTGTGCATAGCAATAGAATTATAAAGAATAGAGAAATAAACAGTAGAATAATAAAATTCAAATAACGGATTTACAAATGTACACTAAGTCCAAGTCCTAGGAGGAGTACACAAATATAGGTAAGATAAGATATTCAGTCAGCAAAAACAATTTGGCAATAATTGAAGTGTATAATAATCATTTTACTACAGTACTATCATTAGATGTACTACTACTGTACATGTATTGTCCTATGGCGTCGTAATTTCTCGCCGCTTCGTGCTTCCAGGGGTAGGGGGCGCTGTTTCTCCCCCGTCAGCCAGCAAGCAGCAAGCAGCAGCAGCAGCAGCAGCAGCCCCCCGACTCTCGACTCGGACCAGTGTGGAGCGCCACGGGAGTTCTACTTTTATACTGGACGCGCTGGTGTCAGGGATGTCCACGAAACCTCGAAAGCTGTCATTTCTCGGAGTATGTTAACGTGTGCTTCTGGCTTTTAAGCACATCGCTGCTGTTTCTGTTTCTTCTTCTTCTTCTTCCTCCTCCTCCTCCGACGACACAGGACCAGAGACCGTTGATTTCGCGCTCTCACCATCACCGGTGTGTCTCGGAACGACCCCAAAAAAAAAATGGAACGAAAAGTGAACTAAAAGACGTGAACGCGTTGAAAGAGAAACCGATTCACCCGAAAGGCGGATTACAAGCCATTTGTTGGACTTTAAACAAGTGATTTGGCCCCGTGTGGTGTCACTCCACGACATCTTCTCTCAAAGTTTTGTTGTATTTTGGATCCACCACACACACACACACGCGTTGTTCTGAGCGTTTATTGAACTGCTTCAAGTCTCCGAGTAGTTTAGATGTGGTGGTGGTGGTGGTTGGACGACAATGATGATAATGATGATGATGATATTATTCGGGTGAAGATATCCGAGGAAACACACGGGACCTCCCAATGAGTGGTACACATTCAACTCTCGCTGACAGGTAATATATAAAGATACCTATTTTCTCTCATGTCATTCACACAATTGAATTAGTTCGTCAATTAGAAGGGCAAATGATACAAAAAAATATTGCTAAACCAAACTAAATAACACGCCCGTCTCAACTTGAACAGGCAGGGAATTGGCTTGAGTTTTCCTGGTCATGGATTCGTATTATACACCAAAATAGAATCAAACATTAGGGACACCACCATTTGTGGTAAAACAATGGATATTTCTTGCCATGCCAATGACTCTAATTGATCCAGATGATGGCATTATGTATAAGTATAGATATAACACCCATCTATAGCCCCCCCTTGTATAGATATAACACCCATCTATAGCCCCCCTTGTATAGATATAACACCCATCTATAGCCCCCCTTGTATAGATATAACATCCATCTATAGCCCCCCTTGTATAGATATAACACCCACCTATAGCCCCCCTTGTATAGATATAACACCCATCTATAGCCCACCTTGTATAGATATAACACCCATCTATAGTCCCCCTTGTATAGATATAACACCCATCTATAGCCCCCCTTGTATAGATATAACACCCATCTATAGCCCCCCTTGTATAGATATAACACCCATCTATAGCCCCCTTGTATAGATATAACACCCATCTATAGCCCCCCTTGTATAGATATAACACCCATCTATAGCCCCCCCTTGTATAGATATAACACCCATCTATAGCCCCCCTTGTATAGATATAACATCCATCTATAGCCCCCCTTGTATAGATATAACACCCATCTATAGCCCCCCTTGTATAGATATAACACCCATCTATAGCCCCCCTTGTATAGATATAACACCCATCTATAGCCCCCCTTGTATAGATATAACACCCATCTATAGCCCCCCTTGTATAGATATAACACCCATCTATAGCCCCCCTTGTATAGATATAACACCCATCTTATAGCCCCCTTGTATAGATATAAACACCCCATCTATAGCCCCTTGTATAGAAATAACACCCACTAATAGCCCCCCCTTGTATAGATAAACACCCATCTATAGCCCCTTCTTGTATAGATATATAACACCCCATCTTATAGCCCACCCTTGTTAGATATAACAACCCACCTATAGCCCCTTAATAGTTTATAACACCCATCTATAGCCCCCCTTGTATAGATATAACACCCATCTATAGCCCCCCTTGTATAGATATAACACCCATCTATAGCCCCCCCTTGTGTAGATATAACATCCATCTGTTGACAGCTTCACTGATTCAGAAAACCAGTATTTGTTTAACACTTAAACAATTGGGTAACAACAATCCTTTCCCTGTATTTGTTTTTGATGAAAGCTAAAAGGTATGGTAAGGTATCATGATGTAGCCTACTCACACCCCTTTGGACAAATATGAAATTGTACAAAATTGAACATTAATTGATTAAATGGACTTGAAGACTCATTGGCTCTTTAATCACCTCTGACGTGAGGTAATGGAGACGGACTGTCTTGAAGATGCCATACAAAACCTGAATTTATACCCTTTCCAGTCTTTTTTGGCAACCCACACGTTTTTATGATGCTCTTGCATGCTCATTGTGAGCTCCATGAAATGGTCTTGGCACTCAGTTGGTCCCTCAAGGCACAAGATAAACTGTTCTGTGTTTCGCTCATTCCCATACAAATGGCCCAAACAACTGGACCGTGTGTCCTTCCTCTGGGCAAAATATGCCACCAATAACCATTTCCCATAACATGCTCTGCCGACTGCCACGCTTTGGTTCGGACTTCAAGGCCTTTCAGGACCGCTTTATTTCATACTTGTGGCGTGATCGTATATATATGGGCCCAACATTAAAACATACATTGCCAAAAAACGTTATGTGGTGCATGGGAAAATTGATCAGCTACTTGGAAGTCAAATAAAAGCCACCAAAGCATTTCGTCTTTGGGCTGGAACACACAACTTAAAGCATTTCTAATATAGATCTGCGGTTGGAGGTCGTCTTTGTCCTCTGTTATTGTCTGTTATTAGTGCAATCAGTAGTCACACTAGTCTAGTGTGATTGCATTTGGTCTACTTTGCTCAAAACTTCCTATGGGCTGCAAACTCAACTCTCTGGTTGTTATGTGTGTTGAGGGTTGAGTGTGTGGTTTCACAGTTCAGACAATTTCAAATGCATTAGTCTGGCATTATTTTGGCCTAGTCCATGTACTAACATGTGCCTGTCCTATGCTGAGCCCCATCCAGAAATGCAAGGACACACATTATGTCAACTTGAATCAATTTCACTGAATGAAAAACACGGCCACATTAAGGATCACGTTTGGAGTTGAAAGTTTTCTTTTTTCTGGCGTCTTAGAGGAAAGACATTGGCGCTATGCCACCCGTACAAACCTCCCCACAGCTCAGTTCACACAGCGCCGTCGAGGTCAGCTGGTTATCATTGCAGCTAGCGAGCCGTCCCGCTATGCAACCACTTTGACATCAGATGGCGGAGGCTGTTGTGGAAATCTGTTCCAAGTATTATTATGATGATGTGGCCCACAACACTGGGCCAACATCTCCGCCACATGTCGACTAAGCCAATTCCTCAACACGGCTTAGAGGTTCCTCCGGTGTCTACTGTGGCCTAGCCAACATGTGGTGTGGTTCCATCTGGGACTGAAACGTGAACGGTTACACTTGTCCTGTCTGCATAGAATACAGGCACTCGATACCATTTCTAACTCCTTGTGGGCTTGTGACCATGAACTGTAAAATATAACTTGTGACAGAACCGAAAAAAAGATGAAACAGAGTCAAAACAACCTATATGGATTAGAAAAGTCACCATGTTAATTGTAGATCTGTATTTCTTTCTGGAATAGGAGTTTGCAGCCGGTGTGTGCGTGCAGTACTGCCCATGTTATGCACATTGCGCTATTTAGGCCTAGCGCTGTTGCCCTCTCAACCAGAGGGTCCTTCTGGGGCCCTTCTGGAGCCAGTCTGAGAGTTTTCCACATGTTGATGTGAGTTTCCTCCAGGTGCGCTGGTTTCCCACCACCTCCAAATAACTTTATTCGTGCTGTGAGTGGAATACAATGGCTCGTGAAACAACAAACAACAAACACGGATCTTCATAGCACAGTAACTATTACACAAGTACAACCGTTTCTGTGACATATCCGAGAATACTCCTGATCATTCATGTTTCTGCTTGACTCACAATCGGGAATTCTGACCTCTGCATTATGACCATAATAACTCAACTAATTTACTTTTTCCTATGCTTTCAAACTCTGGCTCCTGTCTGCCAATCAGCCACTTCATTATTCCAGTTCTTATAACAGAAGAACGAAAACTGCTTTTAATTAATGTACTGCACATTGCCACTATCTGTATTTTTTTTAATATGCACGTGCAGTATATTTAGGTAACAAGCCATTAAGTCAGCCAACATTAAAGGCTGATAGAGCCAGACAGGAGGGTAATGGAAGTTAGAAGCAACAAAACGTGGACGGGCTCTATCCATTCTTTGTCATTCTTTTTTGCTGATGTGGGTCGCCCAACACACACACACACACACACACACACACACACACACACACACACACACACACACACACCCCACACACACACACACACACACAGATCCACACTCACACTCCCAACACACTCACCCACTCTACACAAGGCTCTCACGGGAAGTGGTGACATCATTTGTAAACAATGTCTGTCGGGGCGCAGCGAGGCCGCTAACCTCTGCGGAGTGTGCTTGGTTCGACGCTGACGGGTTATGATGCATACGGAGAGAGATTTGTCGCATGATATTAGGAGTCAAGACAACATGTGTCTTCTTGTGTCTTGTAAAGGTTAACTTGTGTCTTAGGCATTGACATTTGAATGAGTGTATTTGTGCGGCAAGTTTGACATTTCGCGCAAATGTCTAAAAAACAGCCGTTATTATGGGTCGGACCAGACAACTGTACTTGAGATCCCGTAAGCGCCCGAGTTGAGTTTCTCCGCTCCCACCACCGAAGGAGAAAGCGTCGGCCACAACTCGGCCACATGTCAACTAAGTCAATTCTTCAACAGTGCTTATAGAGGTTCCTCTGGTGTGTGTGTGGCGTATGTGGCCAGCGCATGTGGTGTGGATTCATCTGGGACTGAAATGAAACAACGTATATGGATGAGAAAAGTCAATTTAAAAAAAAAGGAAAGTTTCATTGTAGATCTCAACATTGAAATGAAGATGCAAGTTCCATAAAGCGAGTTGAGTTGCTCCACACTACCAGCGAAGAAGAATCCTCAGTGGACACACGTTGATCAGTGCTTAGGAGTTACGAACCGTACACCCGAAACTCTGTGCCGTCTATGTCTCAAAGTTCAAAACAGGAAATTAAATGTTAATTAATGCAAATGCATCACTTGTTCCACATTTATGCAAATTCAGAACAGTTCAGAAGTGTTCACAAGCCAATTTTAGATTTGAGTCTTTGCAACTAATGCTTATGGACTTAGAAACTTAAGTTAACTTTTACAAGCCAGATACAAGATAGATACAAGTGTACATTTTTACCATCTATGCCGTATTTGGTTTGTACTGTATCCCAGCAAGGATTTTGTCTCACTGTGTGAAGACAGCTCATTTGTAGCATTCATTGTGAATTGGGCATTCATGACGGAGTCTGGCAATGCCAAAAATGCTTTTATTCCAGATTCTTTTTGATGAACACAGTTCCCCAATTGTGCTCTTTATTTGTTCACTGCCATTACTAGATTGTGGCCCCAATCACTTGAAATAGCTATATCCAAATAAGAGTTGCATCAAGTAGGTGTTTAAAGTGCATGAACCCGATCAGAAAGTCAAGTCCACTTTCTCTCCTATTGCCATAAAGGTCTGAATCATATTAAAACTCAATAAAGCCTGCATCTTTTTGATGGTACCTTTTCCAAAACTAAAGGAGCCAGCAGGATGAATTTTGAGCTCCAGGCTTTAAGGCGGGCTATCAGTTTTCTATCTCCAACCCTTTGGAGTTGAATGCTTTCCTGTCATAGTCTCCAAGGGGTTCTCTGGTATTTTTAGCATCCAAGACATAAGTGGGTTGTTGCTTATAGTTTTCCTTTGCTTTTGCTGTTCCTCTGGCCTGTTGCACAATTACCAGAAAGAGGGAAAAAGGGAGGAAACTGCTGGGTATCTTGGCTGGAAAATAACAACTAATAGTGTACACAATTTTGACATTTTTCCCCTTTCTTTCTGTCTATCTATCTTTTGTTTCAAAGCCACACTGGGGCTATTTAAATTTAGTTTTTCTCCCCCGGTCTGACGCCACCCATTTTGAGGCATCTCTCTACCCGTAAGCCTGTCTGGTCGATTTTTATCTGCCGTTAATCTCCTCGGACTGCAAAAGAAAATCTTAACCGAGTCTTTCACTCGATTAAACAAAATGTAGAGAACGAGTCTTTCGTAATTCCTTCCTAGACAGCGCTGCCGCTCATCCTCCAGTCTAACAATGCTTTTGTTTGGGCTGGGGGAGCAGCGTTAGTTTAATATGTTATGTCTGCTTCGGTGACAACAGCTAAACCCAACACACAGGGCTTCTATTATTGCGTGAAATATTTGTTTTCATGTTGTCAAATGTTTCTGTTTAGTTTTTATTAACATTTAAAAAACGGGATCGTTCCGCGTAGCCACTGGCGTGCAGCCACCGTGGAACGTTAAACTCTCCCCCCCCCCCAAAAAAAAAATCCTCTTCTGCTGTCTGTCCTGCCCTCTGTCACAGATTCAGTGCCTCCTATTCTCCCTGCCCACCCTCCCAAACCCTCCCCTCTCTCCCACCCCCCCCCACCGCTACCCTCCCCTCATACTCATCCACACAGACTTCTCTCCCACATTCGGGAAATGGGAGCCGAGCCAGGAGCCCCCTTTATTTCCGGGAATCTGTCCCACAAAGCTGCAGTTCATGTGTTTGGCGGTGACGCGAGCAGAGCCATTGTTGAGCGCGCAAACCTGGCCCCCATTGTCCAGAGGAAGGAACAGTCAGATAAACACCCACCCCCCCACTCCCCACACACACACACACAGACACACACACACACACACACACAGTCTACCCCACGCCCACCACCAGCACCTCCACCACTATGCACC
>PIJE02000100.1:123988-126488 GCA_002895965.2 Coryphaenoides rupestris
AGAGAGGAGGAGGAGAAGAAGAAGAAGGAAGAGGAGGAGGGGGTGGTTGAGGAGGAGGCGGTGGAGAAGGAGGAGGAGGAGAGGGAGAGGGAGGTAAAGGAGGCGGAGGGACGGTTGGCGGAGTGGGAGGGCCGACCCGTCGCCACGCCCCCCCTCGCTCAGCCGCAGCAGGGGTGCCCTTTGACCTGTGACGTCATGCACAGCACCCCCGCATCACCACCCGCCCCTCTCCGGGTAAGGATGGACTCTGTTTATTATCAATGTGTTTTTAGTCATGTGTGTGTGTGTGAGTGTCCAAATTCTTATTTTGTCTCACGTAAGGAAATGTTTTCCTAAAGAATTAAGGAAAGGAATAAGATTATGCTGTTATCATTTAGCATTATGATTAATAATGATAATATTACTAGTTGAATTATTATTATTATTTATTATTATTATAAATAATAATAATTATTATTGATATTTGACATCATAATGTTTGTGTTGTGGGCATAATAAAACACAATACAAATGTTTAAATTATAATATTATTATTATTGATATTTGACATCATAATGTTTGTGTTGTGGGCATAATAAAACACAATACAAATCTTTAAAAGTAGGCCTACCTCCCGGCGGGCGCAAAATATCAGTTTTGAATATTCACATCCAAAATAGTCTTCAGTCCTATTTTTACATTTGTATTCTGTGTGCTTCCGTTAAAACTAAATTATTATGTTTCTATATTTTTGATGCACTTCACAGAGTGCATCAGATTCATATTTAACACAATAACATATTTAACACAAAAAAACGTAACTACATTACGTTTCAGAGCAACGTCCTGATTGGTCAGAATGAAGATGGGGAAGCGCCGTCGCCACAGTGGGAAATGAAACGCTCGTCCCCATTGGTGGGCAGCCGCCAACCACTGTGGTCATCAGGGGGCAGCAGCCAATCAGTAAGGAGGAACCCTCGTCCTCTCCAGCAACACACATATCTACTATTCAACTTAATGATATATTGATTCACATGTTATTAATCTGTTGTTAATGATCTAGGTAGATATGGGTGTGTATTGTTAGTTTTGATGTTTGATTTGATGGTGATTAAGACGATGAAAGACGATATATTATCAAGTGAATTTGTAATATAAGATTAGGAGGTGAACTTTGGGTTGGGGTCATATTGTAGCTGCCGCGGTGGCGTTTTCACAAGAAGTACAATGCAGAAGCGATCGTCTGCCAAAAGAACAACAGGAAACTTAAAAAACGTTGCGCGCAGACACACACACTTCTCCCTAATGACGAGACGGCCCATTTTAAATAGATGTGATAAGGTCTTTTTTAGCTGGGGGTTTTCCAACTTTCAGCCCCAGACTAAACATTTAATTTTGTCGTAATGTTTATGTCTGTGTTTGTGTGTGCGTACGTGTGTGTGTGTGTGTGTATGTGTGTTTGTGGTTGTGTGTGTGTGTGGTTGTGTGTGTGTCAGGTCCCAGGAAGTCCCCTCCCAGTTTTCCCGAGCCAAAGTGAGACGCCCTGCCAAAGCCCGAGGACCAACCTCGACGACAGCCCCTTCCCCGACCAAGATGACCCCTACCACCTGGTGAGACACACACACACACACACACACACAACACCACATGTGCCTGGCCGTCCCTTGTGGCTGTGGCTGTCTTTAAGCATAATAATTATCACGGTGATGAAAGCGGAAAACCGAGAATTCTGAACGCGTGGGAATGTCGAACATTGCCATTCACCAACAATTTGGTTCGGCACACACGGCACAGTATCACTTGGTGTCCGATGGTTACATTTAATATTGTACTTCAGTCATTTCGTTTGCTGATTCTCGTGTCCTTCTAGAGCCCCGGCCCCCATTGCATCATGGGAAGTCCGCCGTCCCCCGCCTACCCTCCCATCATTGGGGCGGAGGACGACTATTTTGATTCACAACAGGAACAGGTACAATACAATAGATTGTATTTTACGATCTTCACGCTGAAAGGTAGAAATCGGTCACGTTTGCTTTGCACATGCAGAAGTCTGCCACCAAAGCGATACGGGACGTTAAAAACACAATGCATCACATCCGGACAGGACACAAAAACACTTTACATAAAAACACAAGAGAAGCTACGTTAAATGGAGCACCAGGTACTCTATTGATGAGGACTATTATTGGATTTACAATTACAGTAGCCTTACAGGGGTGGACCTTCAATTACACCAGCAACTCGGCTACATAGCATGCAGGCTCTCTCACTGTACTGCACTGCACTGGTCAACTTATCATTTATCATTATTATACTTTATCATCACATGTTGCTGCTACTATCTACTAGTTACTAATTACCATTTTATGCTCATATAAGAATATTACTGTAGTGCACGTGGACACTTTTACAACTCCGGCCAGAGTATTGCTACTTTACTTATCACTTTTTACCATACTTATTTAGTAATATATTACTAATTGTTTGGAGTTGTTTTAGGATTTCCGTTTAGAAGAATACT
>PIJE02000100.1:131488-135962 GCA_002895965.2 Coryphaenoides rupestris
CTGCCGCATGGATGCACACAATCACATGCATACACTCTCTCTCTCTGTTTTATCCCTCTTATTCTTTATTCTTTATTTGGATAATTCCCCTTATTAGTCTTCCTGGGGTGCGCACAAAAACACTAACAAATAAAACAAACAGTTATTAAAATCAAACGTGTTCATAAAACAAAACAAGCAAAAACTCAGAAAATAAGTAAATTAATCTCTGTTTTTATTGTCAAAATGTACACATATTGTTGTGTTGTTGTTTGTTTTGTTGACGCCATCCGTGTTGTGTTGTGTTGTCTCCTGCAGGGTGGCACCTCATCCCGCTGAAGAAGATAAGTGGTGAGAGACCAGAAATATTATTTTATATATATATATCTATATATATATATATAGATATGTATATATACTGTATATATAGGCACAATATGCACTTGAATAGACACATCCACCATTACTTCAATAGTTTTGCTTTAGTATATCCTAACTGTAAAACAATATTTCTATGAATCACAGAACATGAATACTTAATTCAAGGGTATAAACAGAATCAAATTATAAGTCAATCCGCACGCCACCCTCCACGACTCCAACGTGCCCAAGAGCGGAAGGGGATGATGGGTCTTTCTTTCCTTACATTTTCTTCATAACTATAGTAATTTCAATGGATTTATTATAATTACGAGTTAGATTTAAATGGAGCTATTATTATAATTTTTTGGTAAATTACGAGCTACATTGAAATTAATTTCAATGTTTTGGGGGTTTTTTTCTTCGCAGTGCTACCATGCAGTACGTACTGCTAGCGTACATGAAGCACCTGGGGGTGAAGATCAAGGAACCACAGAGCATAGGACCAAAACGCCTCCGCATCAACTTCCTGCCTAAGATGAAGGTGGGGTCTCACACACACACACACACACACACACACACACACACACGGATACATGGACACACACACATGCACACACACACATGCACACACACACACCACACACATACACACAGACACACACACACAGACATACACACACACACGAGCACACAAACACACACACACACACATGGACACACGCGCACACAAACACATACACACATGCACACACACACATGCACACACACACACAGACATACACACACACACAGACGGGCACACAAACACACACACACATGGACACACACACACACACGGACACACATGGACACACACACGGACACACACACACGCACACATGGACATGCACACACACACACGGGCACACAAACACACACACACACACACATGGACGCACACAAACACATACACACATGCACACACACGCACACACATGGACACACGCACACGGACATAAGCTCACACAAACACACACACATACACACACACACATGCACACACACAAATGCACACACACACACACGGGCACACACACACACACACACATGGACACACAAACACACACATGGGCACACAAACACACACATGGACACATGGACACACGCACACGGACACAAGCGCACACAAACACACACACACACACACACACTTTCAATGAGCTAATATTAACATAATAAGAAAATTTGCTAAAATACATGTCTTACATCCACATGCACGCACAATAACTGGGGTGCCAGTTCGGTCGTAACCGAACACATTTTACTTGCAGATCAAGAGCAGCAAGCCAGAGAAGGAGGGGGAGGAGAAGGTGAAAAAGACTCGCTTTCACAACATCCTCGGCCAGCCGCGCAGGCAAAGCAAAGTGGACACCCCCTCCAGTGAGTTACAAGAATATCCGTCATCAAATGTTCTTCTAAACTTCGTGTACGCACACATCCAGCCAAGAGCAGTGTGTTTCAAATTAAAACTAAATAATTGTCCAAATGCGTCCAACACGCCATGAGATCACGTACTGGTGGGAAGGTCGTTCGTTTGACTTGGTGTATTGTCGTGTCTTCCACTGGAGTGACTTCCTGCTCCATGCACCACACTTCCTGCATGACACTTCCTGTATGACACTGTTATTTCCCGCCTGTGTACCATCCAGTATGCCAACAATAGGAATCGGCCGGTCCGGCACATGTTTGGACGGTGATGTCATTCGAGCTAGCGTTCCATCTCGTGCTTCTGCCAATGAAAGTGAATATATTACCACATGTCAGAATTCATTTCCAATTCTACATTTCAATTTGAGGAAAAAGAGGCACGGGGTCAACATGGGTTTTCTTTTCATTTTCGTTTCTTTTTGTTTGTTTATGGATGGAGATTGGGCCGTAAATATATGTTGTTTATTTATCCAGAAGATTGTGTTCGTAGAAGTGTAAACCATGCCTTGTGGGGCATCTCTCAGCTATGCAGGATAAAGAGTCTTTAAAGAGTTATTTGGAAGTAGCAAGGAAAAATGTTAAGAGGCCAAACTATGTCGAGATTCCGTTGCGATACAGTTTGGAACCATCTGGGGTATTTTTCAAAACCAGAATAGCGACGTTTATCAGTTTCCAAACAGGATTACCTCGTTAATGTGAAGTCATTGTCTATTTTGAGTTGTCAGTCTTTTAACGTTGTAGCAGATCTCCTGTTATGTGGCTTCTCTGGGGCCCCGCCAAGGACACGGGCAGGGAGTGGTGTTGAAAAGTCCGGTTTTATTGCAAGATTGTGGTCAAATGAAATGAAATGACAGCGCCGATGGTAACTCGGTAGCATGCTAGCGCTCCCCGAGTGTGTGCGCTCATGGGCTGACTTATCCTGTGGTGCACTGATTAGCCAATGCAGCACA
Organism: Coryphaenoides rupestris; assembly: GCA_002895965.2. Classification (NCBI taxonomy): domain Eukaryota; kingdom Metazoa; phylum Chordata; class Actinopteri; order Gadiformes; family Macrouridae; genus Coryphaenoides; species Coryphaenoides rupestris. The sequence continues at coordinate 134,248 of PIJE02000100.1, forward strand.
GGTTTGTAGGCCCACCCACTCTAGTTTGTAGCCCCACCCACCCTGGCTCGGCCAGGTGAGGCCAATTAAGCCATCCACCAAACACACACACTCCCACAAGCGTGTATTACAATTTAACAGTTTAGCAGGTAGATCGTTAATTAATAACTTTCACGCTCCCTACTATCCCTATACCTTCACTGCCATTCACGTATGGAAAATCTGTGATGACGATGTGTGGCGATTAATTAATCTGCCCTTTTTTGCCCTGTGTGTGTGTGTGTGTGTGTGTGTGTGTCACCCCCCGGTAGTCTCCAAGGCGATGGAGCTCAGCAAGCAGCGGTCCCCCAAGCCCCTCCCCCAGCCGCCCCTCAGCGCCAGCATCCCGGAGCATCCGGACCCCGCCTCCCGTATCCGTGGCAACCAACACGGCGACGGGCCAGATGCGGGCGCCCACGCCTCGGTGCCCGGCGCCACCCCCCCTCCCCCGCCCCCTCACGGCGTTTCAGCCAATCTGCCGTCGGATAGCTGTGGACAGGAGTCCGACTCTGGTAACTCTGGTAACACCAATTAACCATGAATTAGTATTAGCTAACGCAGTAATAAGCATTATTACAGTTCAAGTTCAAATGTGTTATTGTTGCTCCCAATTTGTGTCTTCCGCAAGCATAGAAACACATAACACAACATAAAAAACATACAATATGACATAGACAGGACACACAACAGTTGACACATTGTCCCAAGTCACATAAATAAAGCTCCTCAGTAACAGGATAAAAGTGAAACCAAATTGAGTTTTTAAAAACATAATTCCGGTGTGGTATAGGGCCTACCTCAGGAGGGTAATGAACTAGGATAATAGTTCCCTCTTCCTACTATCGGCATTCATGACTTGAATGGACCCTATATAGCCTATATAACCCTATATAGCATTAGCATAAGGATTAATGTCAGGGTTAGGGGTTATTCCTATTTAACACTGTCCCACACACCCATCTCTCTCTCCCTCTCTCTCTCTCTCTCTCTCTCTCTCTCTCTCTCCCTGGTCACCCGCAGGCCTCTCGCCCTTGTCTTTGTCCTCCCTTCACAGCGACAGCGCGTTCCACTCGGGGGACCTGCAGGAGTGTCTGCCCTCGCCCGCCGGCACCATGCACTTTGACTTCAGCCCCGCAACCCTCGAGCAACTGCCGCTGGAGGAGCACGAAACCCCTTGCTTGTACTTATGACTCTTAAACACACACACACACACACACACACACACACACACACACATACACTCACACACACAGATAGGCACGCATGCAGACCGATACACATTTTTGAGGAACATTTTTGAGTAGATTTTCTCACTTTTTTGAAATGGCACCTACTTATACTTATGTCTCATTCACTGACACACACACAGATACACCGATGCACACACACACATACACACTGTACACTTTAACAATATTTTGAGCCTTATGAATTGTCAAATCTGTATTTTCAAGATTTAAGTTGAGCCAATCGACCGTCCCTCTCCTCTCCCCTACTCTCCCCTCTCCTCCTCCTCCCTTTCCCCTTTCCCACCTCCTCTCCCCTCTCCTACCCCCTCTCGCCTGTCTCCTGTCTCTCCTCTCTCCTATCCCGCACCCTCCCCTCTCCTCCCCCCTCTCCCCTGTCTCCTGTCTCTCCTCTCCCCTTTGCCACCTCCTCACCACTCTCTCCCTTCCACCCTGGATGGATGATGGATG
>PIJE02000100.1:136874-139374 GCA_002895965.2 Coryphaenoides rupestris
CGTGCCGTGCGTGCGCGTGCGTGCGCGTGTGTCGGGGGCCAGAGCTCCTGCACACGGAGCAGGCCCACCTCCAGACCCTGCGGGTGCTGGACGCCGTCTTCTACCAACGGCTGAGCCGAGACGCCGTGCTGCCCCCCGACGACATCCACCACATCTTCTGCAACCTGCCCGAGATCATACAGCTCCACGGTACCACCCACACACACACACACACACACACACACACATTACACACACACACACGCACATGCATACACACACACACGCTCGCGCACACGTAACACACACATGCGCACACATGCACACATGCACACACACACACAGAGGCACACACAGACAGAGGCACACACACACACACACACACTACTATTTCATGCTAGCATAAGAATGTACTGTCATTTTACTATCATACTATCATACTCTACATTTTTGTATTGTTTTGTATTTCTATGCAATTCCCACCTGTGCTCAACCCACTTTCCGGTCTCTCTCCACTCCCCTGTCCATAAAGGCATAAAAAGCCCAGAACACTCATAGTCAAAGCGCAACACATCTAATTCTGCCTCGACCAGGTGAGAGTGACCGATTCCTGATTGATTCCTTGATTGTGTGTCTTCTGTCAGCGTCCATCGCGGAGCAGATGGCGACTATCAGGAAAAGAACTGAGACCTCAGTGATCGGCCACATTGGAGACGATCTCTTGGCCTGGGTACGATCAATACACCTCCCAATAGATCCTGTTCATATTCATAACGTCATAAGGCCAATTTATACTTTGATGACATCATGTGAAGTGAAACTGCATCGAAATCCCCTTCTCTGTAGCCTCCATCTTCCTCCTAGGAGCGTTGCAGAACGATTGTGTTCTTGCCCATTTAAGGCAATGGGTTGAAAGGGGCAACCTCAACACAAGTCTGTCTTTCGTAACCCAATCTTTCAGGTATGTTTCATATTCTGTGTGTGTGTGTGTGTGTGTGTGTGTGTGTGTGTGTGTGTGTGTGTGTGTGTGTGTGTTCAGTTCGGCGGGGAGCAGGAGGAGGTGGTCAGGCGGGCCGCGGGGACCTACTGCAGCAACCAGCCGCGGGCTCTGGAGGTCATCAAGACACGACAGAAGAAAGAGCAGCGATTCAACGCCTTCATCCAGGTCTCCCTCCAAAGTCGAGAGCCCCCCCCCCCCCCCCGACCCCCACAATGCACTTCACCTCTGTACAATATGTCAGATGAAGGAGGAAGCATAAACATTTCAGCCACGTTTTTAAAGCTGCGTCATTATTTGTAGGACCAGTAGAGGGCAGCAGTGGACCCCCGTTCTACATTTACATTTACATTTAGGACATTTGGCAGATGCTTTTATCCAAAGCGACTTATAAAGAGAACTTTAGTTGAAGGAGACAGCAATATATCGCTGTGGTGCATAAGAATAAGAATAGAGCAGGTTTCAAGCATTCATAGTTGCAAGGTTAATAGAACAAGTTTCATAATTGCTAGGTTGCCTGCATAATAGCTGGGCTGAGAGCAGACGTGCCATTCTGAGTGCATTACCAACATCTAAGAACATACAATTTGCAAAAAAATATATATAGCCTATATATACTGTATATTTACTTATTACTTACTTATATATATGATATAAGTAAATAATAAGTAAATATATCAATACAAGCTAAAAATAAATACATTCTAAAATACTAAAGTGTTCTTTTCATAGGTAGTGTTCTATTCTACCATATCAATTTTAAGCCTCAACAAGCTAACCATTTTTCCCTGTTTTCCCCAGCAACCAGTCAATCTTTGGTTTGTAAATATTCTTATTGTTCATATCAACATGATGGTGGTGACTGTCTCGCTCTCTCTCTCTCTGTGTCTGTCTCTCTCTCTCTAGGAGGCCCAGAGTAACCGTTTGTGTCGCCGGCTCCAGCTAAAGGACTTCATCCCCATCGAGATGCAGCGGCTGACCAAATACCCGCTGCTCCTGGAGAGGTTAGCCAAACACACCGGTAAGAGTCGATCTCTACGACGCTTTTATCCAGATCAATATATCGGAGACGGCAATATATCGCTGTGGTGCATAAAGATAAGAATAGAGCTGGTTTATGCAGAATCCAGGTGACCTCTGAACAGGTGTGTCTTGAGTCTATTGTTGGTGAGCTGGTGAGCGACTCTGCCGTCAGCCGGGAGCTCATTCCACCACCACTGCGGTGCCAGAACAGAGAAGAGTTGGGACTTGGCAGAGCGATGTTTGCCTGTTCTTAGTGGAGGTGGTACAGGTCGTCCAGCCGAACTTGTTGAGCGGAGTGCTCTGGGGCTGGGGCGTGGGACCTTACTAATGTTTGGCGGTAAGGGGGGGGGGGCGGTTCCGCTGACAGCCTTGTAGGCCGGTACCAGTGTCTTGAATCTAATGCGAGCGAGTGGTGTGCGGGGCGCGAGTGTGGGTGGCGTTTTGGTGGGTGATCCGTTTTTTTCCCACTTGTTTTCCTCACAGAGGACACCGAAGAGCGGG
>PIJE02000100.1:141874-183063 GCA_002895965.2 Coryphaenoides rupestris
GTTCAAATATAACTTGGAGGTTCCTAGTCGGAAACTCGGATTATGATTCTATAATTTCAATGGCCACCCACATCGTACAGGGTGAGATAAAATACATACATTTCGTTTCAAGTTTGTATGAATTTAAAACTCATTTTTGACACATTGTGATCAGCATACCAATCTTAGTTGGCTAAAGCCATACAATTCAACATTAAAGTTGTTATTAGCGGTTTTAAGAGTGCATTTGTAAGTATGTCAGATAGCTAACACGTTCGGCGGAAATTTCGGCATGAGCATCCATGTTTTTTTTTCTGATCGTCGGAGCGTTTCCCCACTTCCGACTTCCCGCCTTCCGATCCGTAAACGAAGGCAGCATCAGAGGCCAGCGTGTGCGGCGCTTAAGCTAGGCTCCGTTGGGCTATTGGTCCCGTTTAACAACACACAGCTCTCCCCCGCGTGTCTTAGACAACACGTCCCCAGCTCCGCACGTCACCCCCGCCCACAGCCAGCACCAACCCTTCGACAGCGCCGACTCAGACCAGGAGGACAAGGACGGGGAGCCGTCGGCCCGGGCCGACGTGACCGGGGAGGATGAAGAGCAGCTGCAACAACAACAACAACAGCAAGGAGAGGTCGAGGCAGGAGAGGAGGAGGAGGGGGGGAAGGCGCGGGTCGACATTGATGATCTGGAGGCCCTCCTGGGCGGAGGGCTAGTGGATCGGTTGACGCTGATGCGCGAGCGGTCCCGCCACGCCATCGCCATCGACAGCCACGACGCCACGCACCTCGCTCCCCTGGATCCGCCTCCCACCACCATCTCCACCATCTCCTCCTTCACCTCCACCTCCATTTCCTCCTCCAGAGCTGCGGATGCCCTGAACACACGTGGGTTGTTTCAGACGTATACTCTCTCTTCCCTGTGTTTACACTGAGGGCTCTGTTTTGGCACACCTATTAGTTGCCGTGCCAACTGAGAGATAAACCAAACATGGCCGCGAGGAGTCGGGTACCGCACATAAACATTGGCTTTGCAGTGGCGGGTTTAGTGATTACCTTGCATGGTGATCTCATTAGCTGTATTTTTCTATTTTTTATATATTGAATGTCAGCTGTTACCATCGCTACCAAACAATAGTTTCTACTATTGACTATGCAATATATATATATATATCTCTTCCAAAAGCTCATCCAATTATGAATTGGATGATGAATTCTGTATTCTTGTATTGATCAGGAAGTATTGATCAGGAACGGTGTGTGTGTGTGTGTGTGTGTGTGTGTGTGTGTGTGTGTGTGTGTGTGTGTGTGTGTGTGTGTGTGTGTGTCTACTGTGATAACCTTCCAGTGGCAACACTGAAGCAGCTCCTCCTGGACCACATGGGCATTGGGGGGGAGGGGCAGAGGAAGGAGGAGGAGGAGGAGGAGGAGGAGGAGGACGGGGTGAGGAAGAATGACGAGGACCCGAGGGAGGTCTGGAGTAATGCTCTGGGGACCACTGGCTGGGAGAGGACTGCGCCCCCTGCTGGCTGGGCGGAGGAGACGCAGCCGCTGCCTGGAGACCGGGGGCCACCAGTGGAGAGACCTGCAGTCAATGGTGAGGAGTTACCAAGAGATGTGGAGACCGTCTTGGATGTGGAGCTGTTGGCCACATTCCTTTGCTATCCCTCTAACATCTAGTGATTTTTACCCAATTAATTGTAACATTTTAACAGGCCAACATATATAAGATAAGATAAGATAGAACTTTATTAATCCCGAAGGAAATTCTTGTGCCAGGTTGCATAGCAATAGAATAAAACAATAGAGAAATAAACTGTACAATAATTAAAATAAAATTACAGATTTACAAATTTACAGTAAGTAAGTAATCATATTATATTACTAATACATATTATATCTATTACTTAGACTAAGTAAGTCTAAGTAATATAATAATATCATTGAATATTTACAACATATACATATACATTACACTAATTACGAGAATGTATCCAAATTGTTCTTAAAATACTCCTATAGTCTCTTCCATTTCCAGTATTTTATGATTTTATTTTGCATTATATTATATAGTATATCAGAACAACTTGTAACAGATACAGAAGAATCAATCACACATCCTACCCCACTAATTGCATTCTCTCTACCTTCTACCCTCTCCACCCTGTACACCATCTCCACCCTCTCCTCCTTCCCCCACCCTTCTCACCCACCCTCTTCACCCTCTCCTCCACCCTCACCGTCCTCTCCACCCTCTCCACCACCCTCTCCATCCTCTCCTCCACCCTCTCTCCACCCCTCCCCCTCCACCCTCTCCTCCACCCTCCCCACCATCTCCACCCTCTCCACCACCCTCCACCACCCTCTCATCCTCTCCTCCACCCTCTTCACCCTCTCCTCCACCCCTGGCCACCCCTCTCCACCACCCTCTTCACCCTCGCCACCCCTCTCCATCCTCTCCTCCACCCTCTGTACCCTCTCCACCATCTCCACCATCTCCACCCTCACCATCACCATCCTCTAACTCCCACCCCTCCACTCCACACCTCTCCACTCGCAGGTGCTACGTTGTGCTGGAGTCCCTGCTTCATGGGCTCAGAAGAGAGCTATACTGAGGGATGATGATGACAGAGGAGGCGGAGGAGGAGGTGGTGGAGGTGGAGGAGCAGGTGGGAGACTCTGGGATCGACCTCAGTAAGCTGCTGTCCTCCTTCTCCCAGGCCGGCGGAGGTGGGGGGGCCAGCGGGGGGGGGCAGCGGGCCCAACCTCAGCCGTCAGCTCATGACCCACATGAGGCTGCTGCAGGCCAACATCCAGTACCTCAAGGTACACACCGCTTGTACTGGGATACGCTATCTTCATGTAGCTTAGCGTAGCATATCATACTGGGATTATGCCGTCTCATGTAGCTTAGCGTAGCATCTCATACTGGGATATGCTGGTCTCATGTAGCTCAGCGTAGCGTATCATACTGGGATATGCCGTCTCATGTAGTTAGTGTAGCAATATCATGGCTGGGATGTGCTGTCTTGTGTAGCTTAGCTTAGGCCATATCATAGTGGGATATGATGTTTTGGCTACATAAGATATATATGAAAGTATACATCAAAGTATAAATGAGAATACAATATACAGGCAAAATATACAATATTGAAATACACAATATCATAAAAGTAATAAATACATGTACAAATGATTCAACTTTGAGTTAGACTGCATAGTTTCAGCTGAACACAATTAATTAGTATTTTGTCATCCGCATTTTAGTCAGACCTCTGATTCAAATCTCTGTGAACGATCTGTCTTGCAGGAAATTGAGGATAGTTATAACCAGCTCCGTCATACTGTGACTGAAAGCCCTGCTGACTCAGAGGCCTGTAATGGTGTGTTACATTCTATACCCTCAATACGATATACACTGTGTACTCTCAAAATACTCCATAGACTAATGTCACATCATGATAGTTCTTTTCAGTGAAAATGAATTTTTTTTCCCATATCGTTCAGCCCTATACTCCATACACTCTGTACATGTTATACACGTCATACTCTATATACAGTATAACACACAAACCCAAAGCACTATGTGATTTGGTTCCTATTTACGATCATTCTCATTACACTGAAAAATTATGCTCTCTTTGTACCGTCTGCTAATGTCCTTGTTTCTCTCTCCCTTTCTTTGTAGGTCAGGCAAACTGTTTGTCTGAGGAGCGGTGACACACACACACACAGACACACATACACACACACACACACACACACAGCAGTTGCACAATTCCACTGTAAACTTTGAATATTTAAATGTACCAAGATGTTTTCTGTGGTTAATAGAAGAATCTTGCAGTATTTTAACTTTTGTATAAATGCATTTCTATCTCGCAAGCTATGGGGCATGGGAAGATTCCCAAAAATAAATATTAATAACAGGGACCAATAAACACTAAAAACCAAATAAGAGCCTAAAATTTCTTCTTAAAAGTCCTTCTATAGTTATGACACAACAATAACAAACCAGCCATGTGACCAAATATCTTCTGTTATGGTCATCCATAACATATGCATACAACTACTCTACTGCACAGTGAAGGACACATTTGCACATAAAAAGGGACGATTGGGCAGTACCGACTTTATATAGGAATATGTGCTGTCTAGGAATGTATTTCCGTAGTTCGTACCGTGAAACAAGATCAGATTTGGGTGAGAACCGACTCCAAGCAACGGCCTGTTGGGAAACTTCTCACATTCTTGCTTTGCCCTCAGCCCTCCTTAAAGGTCATGTTTATCTTCTGCCTCCGTTGGCATCCATGTAGAAAGGACCCCTGAACCAGTTGTAAACTAACATAATAATGAGAGGAATTCTTAACTAGAAACTACTGCAGCGTTTATCTGAGAGAACAAGGTGCTGTGCCAATTTTGAGTCACTTTTTCCGTTTTGTTTTTTTTACTTTGAGTCAAGCAACGTTCTCTTTTGCGCACAATTTCCACTAATGCTAATGATTCACCACTGCTTTGCTCAACGTTAATGAATCTCTGCTACTCCTGCTAATGTTTGTGTATTCATGCATTTGCTCATTCTTTTATTTACCTCATCTCCCCCCACACACAAACACACACACCATACAAAAGATAATGTAATCCAAACAAGACCATGTTTTTGTCATTAGAGCTGGTCAACTGTGAGTTGAGCGTGCTGGGTCAACCCAAGTGTGCGCGTGTAAATAGCCACCCTGAGGCCACACATCCCGTCATGGAGAAGTAACTACAGATGTTTTCTGTAAACCTGTAATTGAATGTTGAAGTTGACGTTTGTATGTTTACGTCAATCCTTTTGTTCAATAGGAACACACAATCTACACACTGTCATCGTTTGAAATTAAGTATATATACTGGAATCACTTTTGTCCAAAACCTAGCCAAATGGAAGACTGCACATATGAAGTTGTCGCTTGGGTTATATTGGGTTATTTTTGTCCAACATGCTAACTGCATAGCATATGTAAATGTGTTCTGAAACACTTTAAACAACAAGGGTTTTTATCTTGTGGATTTGTTTTCTTTGTAAAGGGAAGTAAAAAAGAAAATGTTATAATGCTCTTTATATAAATAACGTATTTAAATATATATATTAAAGTTTGTCCTTCATTGTTTAAAGTGATACAATCATGCAATGTATTGAAAAAAGCTGTTGAAACAATGTCACAGAAATTTTATACTCAATATTAAAATACTGAATCGATTGTTTAAATAGTGCACTTTCTTCAGAAAATGACCAATGTATTTTCTCATAACCACTGTTGTTTTATGATTAAATAATGCATTCATTCATTCATAACAGATGCATACATGTTTTTCTATCTACAAGTATTCTAGAAAACAAACGTATGACGGTCAAATGCAATGAGATCAAATCAAGTCAAGTCAAGTCAATGTTATTTGTACAGCCCTTAATCACATTTACAGTCTCAAAGGGCTTTACAGGCCATATGATTATTATGGGGTCATGTGATTATGACCCCTCTAGCACTATAGCCCTGCTAAGGACAAGAAACGACTCCCTTAATGAACAAGGAAGAAATCTGGAGAAGGAACTCAGAGTGGGGGATCCCTCCTTCCAGGGACGGTTCAGAGTGCAGTGGGTGTCATACGGGGCATAACAAGGGGGTAACAAAGCACAACAATTAAGATAGCACTTTATTCTAAGCGACAAAGTACAAATGGGTAAATGTAATGGTCATATTGTCGAATGATGGGGTGCTGGCTGGAGAGCAATTGGAAGAGCACAAGAAATTGGAGACAACCTTGTTTGTGAGATGGGACACACATAGTCCAGGTTGCAGTCCCGCTCCTCTCCGGTGGGGGGCGGTAGCTTCGACGCCGGCGGTCGACGCTACACCAGTGGCGAGTCTCTCACCGGAAGGACAATAATGGACGAAGAAGACGCTCCGCTGGGTAGCATCCGGTAGCACGTCGGTGTCGCAAAGAAATAAACAAACCGAACAGACCGTTGAACGTTCGTAGCGTTTGTTCTGAAACGGAATAGCGTGTTGTTAGACAAGCGGTTAGCATGACGGTGCGCTGAGTGTCATGCTGAAGATCTACTGAGTCGACGGTAAGAGGCCAGGGGGACGGGCGGCGGGGGGGGCGAGGGTTGTATAAACAAAGCTGCTATGAGACGCCCGTTACGTCATGGCTTTATGACGCACACATAGTTGGCAAGCGATGGCCACGCACGACAATAGATGACTGGTCGTGTAACGGACGTGTTCACCACTGACTGTGTTCCAGTGTGACAGACAACAGTCAGTGGTGCGTTCCAGTTGTCGTCGGAAGTCTTCCAAATCGGAAACGCCCCCCTCCCCCCCACAACATGAACTCGGAATTTAAAGTCGGAAGAAACCTCGCCGACCCCCCGACGACGACGAGGAAACACAGGGAACACACGGGGGCTCAGTCGACTGGAGTGCGACTGACGTCATTCCCATTATTAACCTCGGGAGCTCGGGGAAGTCGGCGCTGGGAATGACGTCACACTCGAGCGGGAGTTGTTGTTGTTTGTTGTTGTTGTTGAGGTTCGTCCGACGTTTAGTGCAACTGGAACGCACCGCAAATGGCCCGAGCGAACACTAAATATAATCTGTCCGCCTCTTGTCATGCAGTTTAACGCATTTTATTAGTTTTTTTATGTATTTGAATTGACTCGTTTGCTGAGTCCAATTATCTTACACTCATTAATAGTTCATTAAAATCACTGATCCTTTTCTTGTTTTGTCTGTGTGGTGAGTTTCTGGTGCTGACCTTAAAGTGACCCTGCTGAAAATGAGCTCTAGATTGTGCTGTGAGTGCTGTGACCGTGATCTAAACGCTCTCCCATCCTGCACATAAACACTGTACTGTGGCACAGTAGACTGATGAGATCTGCAGGTCTTCTTCACTGCCTGCTGCTGCTGCTGCTGCTCCGACCTCTTCATCGATCCTGTCTGTCAGAGTGTTCTCAGTCTACTACAGTCCTGACAGAATAATTCACTTCAAATGTATTTGCATGGGCCTTAATCACAAGACAGTCTCAAAGGGCTTCACAGGCCAGATTATTATGGGCCAAAAGTGATTTATGACACCCTCCCTNACACAGGGAACACACGGGGGCTCAGTCGACTGGAGTGCGACTGACGTCATTGCCATTATTAACCTCGGGAGCTCGGGGAAGTCGGCGCTGGGAATGACGTCACACTCGAGAGCGGGAGTTGTTGTTGTTTGTTGTTGTTGTTGAGGTTCGTCCGACGTTTAGTGCAACTGGAACGCACCGCAAATGGGCCGAAAAAAACAAGCGAACACTAAATATAATCTGTCCGCTTCTTGTCACGCAGTTTAACGCATTTTTTTTATGTATTTGAATTGACTCGTTTGCTGTGTTTACTACTGTGCATTTTCTTGTCAGTTCAGTGGTAGATGTTTTTTTCAGAACGGGTCATACAATAATGCATGTAAACTGGAGTCCAATTATCTTACACTCATTAATAGTTCATTAAAATCACTGATCCTTTTCTTGTTTTGTCTTGTCTGTGTGGTGAGTTTCTGGTGCTGACCTTAACGTGACCCTGCTGAAAATGAGCTCTAGATTGTGCTGTGAGTGCTCTAAACGCTCTCCCATCCTGCACATAAACACTGGTCTGTGGCACAGTAGACTGATGAGATCTGCAGGTCTTCTTCACTGCCTGCTGCTGCTGCTGCTGCTGCTGCTGCTGCTGCTGCTGCTGCTGCTGCTCCTGCTCCGACCTCTTCATCGATCCTGTCTGTCAGAGTGTTTTCAGTCTACTACAATCCTGACAGAATAATTCAATTCAAATGTATTTGCATAGGCCTTAATCACAAGACAGTCTCAAAGGGCTTCACAGGCCAGATTATTATGGGCCAAAAGTGATTTATGACACCCTCCCTAGCCCCCCTAAGGGCAAGAAACGACTAAATTAACAAGGAAGAAATCTGGAGCAGAAACTCAAGAGTGGGCGATCCCTCCTTCCAGGGACGGTTCAGAGTGCATTGGGTGTCATATGGGCATTAAAAAAAAGCATAACAATTATAAGCGACAAAGTACTCTCGAATACTCACCCTATACTTCCCGTCTATTATGCTCAATGACAGTAATAATGTGTATTATTCACAGGCGAGGGCTACAATTACAATGCAAGTATAATTGTTATCTAATCTGTGTGTAAGATGTATATATTGTGTGTTTTACTGCGGCATTTACCTCGTAGTGCCTCACATTGTATGTATAATTATATATTGTTTTGTGTGGTACTACTACTACTACTACTGGCCTGGTGTTTGCAGCTTGGCACACCCGCTCAGTGTATTGGGTCTTTTTTTTCACAGTCGGGTGTTTTTCATTGTTTTCTGTGCAGCCCATGATTCAGCTGGAGAAGCCGCCGGCAGCCACTGGCACCATGCCCGTGGTGTGGCCCACCATACTAGACCTCGGCAGGGATGAGTGCAAGAGGATCCTCCGCAAGCTGGGTGAGGCCGATGACCAACGCTGCACTGTCTGGCTGTGTGTGATGAATGGGATGGAGCTTGGGGGGGTGCCAAACCGAGAGTGGATTGTGTCTATTGGGCTCTATAGTGGACATTGTGATTATCGTGTTGTCTTTGCTGGTTTTAAAGGCTGTCATACATTATATATTTTGTACATAAAGTGATTTCATTTTGTCATGGTGATTTTCTGGACTGTTCCAGCTATTCGATTTGCATAAAATACGATAATACTAAAATTGCCGTGACCATGTGGTTATTCTACATAGATTGATTGAATTACCAGGAAACATGCTATATTGTATGTATGTAAGACGCTTTAGATAAATGCCTCCAAATGTATCTATATTTACCTCCATATCTCCATGTATGTCTAATAAAGTTTTCTGCTCAATAGTATAGCAAGTATATTGAAAAGAAGTGAGGATTTCAAAGTGCAAGCAAGGCAGTAGGCTTTCTCATCTCTCCGCTGTTTGTTTGGCGTTTCCCGTGACAACCGTCCTGGCGTGGTGGGTTGCTTCTGTCTCCTCAGAGTTAGAGGCCTACGCTGGGGTGATCAGCGCACTGCGGGCCCAAGGGGACCTCAACAAGGACAAGAAGGACCTACTGGGCGAGCTCACCAAGATCCTCAGGTAATCTTCAGCTGTGCCACCTCCCACCCTCTGTCGCGTTGTTGTGTAGAGTTGCCATGGGAAATCATTTGGTGTATTGGTGTTTGAGTCTTGAACTACACAAGCACGGCGAGGACATATTGAATGCATATCTTCATTGTGTTATAAGATAATTAATCCCGAAGGAAATTCTTGTAATATATTATAATATCTGCGACACTGTTAACAGGAGTCAAATGATCAGGCATCACCAAACATTGCAAGTCATTGATTTCAATTGTGTTGACACAGCGCAAAAGGACAAAGTAGATTATTTTTACTTGATAATGAATCGATGGAGTCATGCTGTTAAGTGATAACATGAGTACAATATTAAAGGACACATATGATGCCACCAGGTCAGATGTCAGGTGTCATCTCCGGTTTTTAACATCACAAGTGGGAGTGTCCACCTAGAAGTATAGTGGATAGATCAGCCTACCAGCCTACCCAGTGGACCGTAGTAACTTGTAGGCTGGTCTATCCACCATACTTCTAGGTGGACACTCCCACTTGCGATGTCAAAAACCAGAGATTGTTGAATGTTGGAATGGCTAATCACGCTCACACCTGGTGGTATAATAGGAATCCTTCAATGATATTTGTACTGTCTATAAAAGCCCAAATGTCTATTAAACTACATGTGATTTGAGTTAGGGGTTTGAGAAAGGCTTGTAGGGAGACGCTGGGCTCCTCCTGGGAAGCTAAAGCAAGATGCTAATGCACTGTGCTGTATAAAGTCAACACAAATCCATAAAGACACAGCGTTTACATCTGACCGTCAACAGCATCTCCACCGAGCGACACCGCGCCGAGGTCCGCAGGGCCGTCAACGATGAACGGCTCACCACCATCGCCTATCAGTGAGTGGAAACAAACAGCATGTATAAACAGTATAAACAGCACGGGGAACATGTGTCAACATAAACGTTCCCAACCACTCAGTCACAATAGGTACCACTCACACATTCGCCACTATTCCAAAAAAACGTACGGTACGCCCTCCTGTAAACTCCAGAACAACCATCTTTGCCATCACATACACACAGTACATGCACTTACATAGTTTTACGACATAACTTATTACATAACTTATGACATACATACATGCACATGATCTGTACTCACTTTTTAAAATATTTTTTATTTGCCTTGTTTATATGCCTTGCTGTTTATGTCCCTATTTGTTTATATTTCTCATTCCTGCTGCTCCTTTGCTGTAAATACAGTCAATATTGTGGATATTCTGATCCTCCAATTCGTGTTGTTATATTGTATTGTTCTGTTGCACATTCCGCTGGGCCCCACTTTTTCATTTCACTGCACATCCTGTTTGTGTATGTGACGAATAAGCTTCTTAAATCTTGAATCATTGATAACAATGATCTACACTATCCTGTGTATAGTCTGTGTCTAGAGCTACAACACCCACCATGCTAAACATGCTAACATGGTGGAACATGAAACCCAAACCATTTCTTTTTCTTTCTTTCTCGCCGCAGCATGTCCGGACCGAACAGCGCCTCCGAGTGGTCCATCGAGGGACGCCGGCTCGTCCCGCTGATGCCCAGGCTGGTCCCGCAGACGGCGTTCACGGTGACGGCGAACGCGGTGGCCAATGCCACGGCCAATCAAAACGCGTCGCTCCTGTTGCCGGCTGAAACGGGGAACAAAGAAGGTAAGAAGTTGTATTTATGTCTGTATATCCTTCTCTTTATGCATTTCAAGGGCTCTATCGCAAAGCCAGTCAAGAAAAATACACTTCAATATCAGTAAATGGGAGGAGAATTTTTTGTTTATATGCATAACGTTTTACCACGTTGATTTCCCCATCTCTCCACGCAGTCGTCGTGTGCTACTCCTACACCAGCACCACCTGCACCCCCACCAGTGCCACGGCAACGGTGGGCGGAGCCATGGCGGTGAAGTCGATGCGTCCGCCCAGCCCCGCCTCCAACGTGGTGGTGCTGCCCAGCGGGAGCACGGTCTATGTGAAAAGTGAGTGAACGAGCAAACCCCATGACCCCATGTTGATTCCACATTCAGTTCCCCATTCAGTTCCCCATTCAGCACCTAATATGGAACCAAGAATGTTCACCAGGGGAATACGGCCCATTAGCGTTACGTCGGTAATGCTGGATTAGCGCAGTACTGTCCCTCGACTTTCTGTGAGGCTTAGCATTAGCCAGGGATGTCGTAAATGAATGCCTTCACCCTCACGCTACTAGTAGCCTACTTATAGCGGTGATGTCAGCTGATGTTGTGATGGAACAGCTGGCACCACTCCAGTTGATTGTGGTGACAAGATTTTTTGAAGTTCTATTCAGGGTTCCCATGGGTCCTGGAAATCCTTGATAGTTAAATGAATTTGAGAAATAATAAAGGAAGGCCTTGAAATTAAATGGGCTACAGCTGAATTACAGTCATTCGCTAATTAACCTTGATCCCTGTCTCAAACTTTGCTGTGTCGGGTCTTTTAATTTGAGTGAATTGGGCCTCAGATTTGATGTTTTGAGGAAGCTGTGGGAAAAGCTGGGAACGCCGTCTAATTTCCCCCCCCCCCCCCGCCCAGGTGTGAGCTGCTCGGACGAGGACGAGAAGCCCCGCAAGCGGCGGCGCACCAATTCCTCGTCGGGCGCCACCCCCGTGGTGCTGAAGGAGGTGGCAAAGGTGTCGGCGCCCTCCATCTCCAAGGGGGGCGTGGGCCTGCCCATGGCCTCGCCCATGGTGAGCGTGTCGGGCAGCAGCCCCAAGATGAGCAACATCATGCAGAGCATCGCCAACTTCCCTGCCGCCGGCCACCTGTCACCCGTCAAAGGATCCCTTCACCAGCCCCACCATCCAGAGCGCCAACCAGCAGCACCACGCAGAAGGTACGGCACACTGCGCCCCCCCGGGGGCCTGGCTGACTGGCTTCCAATCTCTTGGTATTCATGACATCACCAAGCCTCCAACCTGCTCTCAAGTCACTGAAAAAATTGGTTTTTTTTGTGTTTTTCCCTCCCGACCACCTTTACCTGGGGATCAGGTGATCATCGTGACGACGTCGCCCAGCTCCAACTTTGTGCCCAACATCCTGTCCAAGTCCCATTCCCATGGCAACAGTGCCAGCTCGGCGGCCCTCTCCAAGCTGGTGTCCACGTCCATGCTGACGGCCGCCAGCCACAAGCAGACCGTGGTCTTCCCCGCCGCCGCCGCCAACAACCCCAACACCGTCGCCGTGACGGCCATGGTGTCGTCCAGCCCCTCGGTCGTCATGTCAACCATCGCTCAGTGTATGTATTAATAGTGTTTTTCATATTGTCATAGCAGGTTCACCAACAGCAACTTTTAGTTTAAAGGGTAACTACATAATCCAAAAAAAGACGAGATATACTTTTTTTATTTTACAGTGTACGAAAGTTAAACCGATTTGAAATCTTTAGTTGACGTTAAAGTCATAAAATAAGGGTTAGGGTTACGTTACCATAACACACGGCTTTCCATTAAAAACCACTCTCATCGCCACCGTGACATCACTTCATTCTCCCCCCAGGCTCGGCCGGTGTGAAGGTGGCGTCCGCCCGCCTGCCCTCCCCCAAGACCATGGCGGGCTCGCCCACCCAGATCCTGGCCCAGTTCCCCAAGCAACTCCCCGGGGGGCAACAGCAGCAGGGCTCCCCCATCGCCGGGGGCCAGGCTCAGGCCTCCCCCTGCTCCGCCACCTCCACCCTGCCGCCCGGCTCCAAGCCCACCATTCAGATTAAGCAGGAGTCAGGTAAACCCCTGTAATCCCTGTAGCCGCTTTATTTGTGGGGGCGGCAGTAGCTCAAGAGGTAAGAGCGGTTGCCGGAAGGTTGCTGGTTCGATCCCCAGGCTCTGCCTCTTAGCTAAGTGTCATAAGACACCACCTAACCCTAACTGCTCCTGACGTGTTGGTTGTTACCTTGCATGGTTGGCACCGCCGTCGGTGTATGAATGGGTGAAACATATACTTTACTTTCGTGCCTGTGTGTGTGTGCCTGTGCCTGCACGGTCATGTGTGTGTGTGTGTGTGTGCGTAGGCGTGAAGATCATCACCCAGCAGGTGCAGCCCAGTAAGATCCTGCCCAAGCCGTCCTCGGTGGGCCTGTCCAGCAGTAGCTCCTCCCCCATCATGGTGGTCAGCAGCAACGGAGCCATCATGAGCACCAAGCTAGTCTCCCAGCCCACAGGTACAATGTACCCCCTTCTCAGACGAGTACCCCTCAACCAGCACAACTATTTGGGGAGGGAAATTAATATAACAGGGAAATTAATATCTATATACATATATATAATGCATGTTGTTTGGTGTTTCCTATGTTTCTCATTCGTTAGACTAGAATAGCCTTGTTTTTCACCCGTTAGACTCTTTGTTGTGACAGACGTGCTGTAAAGCTAGTTAGTAAGTAAGTAAAGTTTATTTACGTAGCACCTTTCACAGAGCAAAGTCACAACGTGCTGCACAGGAGTAAAATAGTTCAAATAAGATCATCAAGTAGTAAGAAACAATAAAACATAGAAACAAAGGACCTAAAAAACACACAGAAATACAGACACAAGAGGCCAGTCTGAACAGACGAGAGGTTTAGCTGCTTTTTAAAAGTGTCAACAGAAACTGCAGCTCTTAAGTCCAGTGGAAGGGCGTTCCACAGTGTAGGTGCCACAATTTCAAAGGCTTGAGCTAACGTGGCTGTGCAGTTGGACCTCACATCCAAGTGTACCTTCCTTTTCTCGCTGTGCGTCGATGCCTCGTCGCCCAGCCACCCAGACCACCTACACCCGGCCCACCGTCAGCCCCAACATCAGCGCCCGCATCTCGGCCGCGGCGGCAGCGGCGGGCGCCACCTACGTCAAGACCACCAGCGGCAGCATCATCACGGTGGTGCCCAAGTCCCTGGCCACGCTCGGCGGGAAAATCATCAGCAGCAACATCGTCTCTGGTGAGTTCCGATGCCGCCCCCCCCCACAGCCATCGCCACCTTTATCTGTGGTTTGACCTAAAGCACCATCAAAATCTACGGCGGTACATTATTCTAATTGAAGTTTTAATGTCCTTTGACCATTAATTTCCATTGTAATTATTTCTGATCTAATTTGTTTCCGATACTCTATTGGTTAAGATAAGATAAAACTTGACTGGTCTGCTTTATTTTGTTATTGTTATGGATATGCTGTGCCAGTTTCACAATTGAGCATTTTGAGCTACTGAAGTGCTAATCACGGGTCAAAGGTCGCAAGGTTCATCTTTGTTGACAAAGGGGTACAATAAGCAACAGGAAACCCAAATATGGTGTTTATGAATAATACATCTCCCTTTGACCTAGAGGACGATAGAGTTCTGTTCATGGGAGGTGACAGGGAGACAGTGATTTGGCTGTAACGGAGTCATAATTGAGTTGAGGTGTTTTCAAATTGAGATCTAATGATCAATCCGCTGGGAAACTAAGAAACAAAGCAAAGTTACGAAGAAACCTAAAACAAGCTGACACAAGATCACAGCAATACATCTTTTTTTACTTGGATTTGCCTCTTTTTCCGTCTTTTGGCCTAGGCACCACGACGAAGATCACCACCATACCCATGACGTCCAAGCCCAACGTCATCGTGGTGCAGAAGACCACGGGGAAGGGAGCCACCATCCAGGGGCTGCCGGGCAAGAACGTGGTGACCACCCTGCTGAACGCCGGGGTCAGTAGGCCACGCCTACCTTATTCTCCAGATGTTAGAAAACATGTTTGTTTGGTACAGACCGCAACAAATGTCAAATGTCTGTGAAAATGAAAATTGTGAACTCATGTTCATGTACCTAGACCTTGGGGAGACCCAGGACTTAATAGGCGTCTTCCGATATAGGGTACTTTTCCCTTTTTTGGTGAGAGGCTTTTTTGTTTTTGGCTACGCCCACGCATTAGCTCCCCTTGGCGTCCCGTACCCACTGCAGGGACCTTCGAGAGGCTTACCCACGGAGTTCAAATGTGACGTAATTAGTTCCGCGACACGTTTTGTCTTACGCAATCATTTAGCGCCGGTTTTGACCGTGACGTCAGTGACGCGACGCTTAAAACTGACAGACGCGGTCTTCCTTACACTTGTATCCATCGTCTTACGTCTTACAACTTAACTTTACTGTACTTTGCTTTGCTTTATCGTTCCAGATCGATCTGCTTGTCTCCGTCTGCTTGTTTTAAAATGGCGCTGTTTATATGTTGTGTCGAGTTCTACCCACGTCATACCCCGCCTCAACCGTATCCAATCAGCGTCGACTAGCTACGAGCGGCCCAGAAAAGTACTAGCCCTGCTTCAGGGACTAACTGAGCCGCTCAAAAGGCCTCTCACTGGTGAAGTTGGGCGGATCCTGGGCGGAGCCTCTCTCCAAACCACACCCATAGCAGCTCACTAGAGGGAAAAGTACCCTATATCGGAACACGCCTAATGCTGCAATGTAAAAAAAATTCATTTAGCAGACACATTTTTTGTAAGTGACTGGTTAGAGTGCAGAGTAGCTATTGGAAATAAGAAACACATGGTTGGTTGATTTATCACCCACATTTTTTTGTTATTATTATTTATATATTTATTATTATCAATAAATCAGAAACAGCTTTATTACCTTAGTTCTTGCAAACAAGGAATGTGCTTTTGTGAAATTGGTGCCTGACATTGAACATTAAACAGAAAGTAATAATATAGAAATTCTAACAAATGGAAAGAAAATCAAAAATATATCGAAAAAGTAAGTAATAGTATTATTAGTATTGTTGTATTAGTACAAGTACAAAGTGGCGTCTAAATCCAACAACAAAAGCTTGAGAAAGGGCTGGTTTCTTCTGATGTTGGGGAAGGGTTCTGCAACTCTTATGGACCTCCCTACCTCAGCCCACCACACACACACACACACACACACACACACACACACACACACACACACACACACACACACACACACACACACACACACACGACTAGTGCTGCTGTGGGTATATTCCCGTGTGGAGCGTGTGTGTGTGTGTGGGGTAAGGCGGGTGTGGCTGACGCCGTGCGCTCTTGCCGCAGGGTGAAAAGAGTCTGCAGGCGGTCCAGGGCGCCAAGCCGGCCATCATCACCACGTCGCGGCCCATCACCAAGATGATCGTCACGCAGCCCAAGGGCATGAGCTCCGGGGTCCAGGCCACCGCCACCAAGATCATCCCCACCAAGATCGTGTACGGCCAGCAGGGCAAGACGCAGGTGAGTCTCTAGTCCCGCCCCAACACCAAGCCACACTCCCCCCCTCCACATACCTCAATGTCATTTTTCGTATTCTTTTTTTCCGGCCGCCAGGTTCTCATCAAGCCCAAGCCCGTGTTCCAGGCGGCGGTGGTGAGCGAGCAGACCCGGCAGCTGGTGAGCGAGACGCTGCAGCAGGTGTCCCGCTCCTCGGCGGAGGCGGGCCAGAGCCAGCCCACCACCGCGGGGGGGCCGGACGGGGGGGCGCCCAGGGACGAGACCACCGCCACCACCGGCTTCCCGGACGAGGCTGCCCACAGCAGCAGCGGCGGCTCCCAGGGTACGCTGCAGGACGCGTGGGGGTCCCCAACCAGGGATCACTGGAAACATACTATTCAACTTAACAATAAATCAATAAATGGGGAAAAACAAATAATTAAATATGAAAATTAATACAATACAAAAATTTGTAATTTGTCAAATCAATACATATTTAAATACTTCTTTTTTTTTTTTTTTTCTTTTCAATGTTCCTATCTGTCCACCTTCCCTGCAGACTCCCAGCCCGTAGTTCACCTGGTGACCACCAGGGAGCAGGACTGGGTGGAGCAGGAGGTGGAGTCCAGTCCCACCACCACCACCACCATCATCTACCAGGACATGTCGCTGGGGGAGTCCCAGTCCGCCACCTCCACCATCAAGGCCCTGTTGGAGCTGCAGCAGCAGACCACGGGTCAGACACACGCACGCACACACGCACACACACACACACCTTCATTTTGAGCCCATTTTGAGCCAATTGTAGACCAAGCCATAGTATCAACATTGTGGTTTTTACAGCATTTCTCCTGTGTGTATTTATACAGCTTGTAAGGCTGTTTATCTCTATATACCACAGCTATATATCGCTGTCTCCTTCAACAAATGTACTCTTTGTAAGTCACTTTGGATAAAATCGTCTGGCAAATGCCCTAAATGTATATGGAGCATAACAGTGTTACCTGTTTATATGACGAGTTAACTTCCGGTGCCATCCCGGGCGGCTGCCTGCCAGTCGCTCTTCGTGATGTTGTGCCTTTTTAACTTTTTTACTTCTTTTTAGATTTCTTGTTATTTAATTAGTAAGCTAAGATATTTGTACAGCAGGACAAGATGGCTCCACGAGTTCTTTCTTTGTTTTGTTGTTTTGCTGACTGAATATCTTACCTATATGTTTTATATTCTTTATATTTCTATATTTCTCTTAGGCTGAGACTGTACATTTGTAAATTTGTAATTTTATTTTTATTATTCTATTGTTTATTTCTCTTCATTATTCTATTGCTATGCGACCTCTGGCACAAGAATTTCCTTCGGGATTCATAAAGTTTGATCTTATCGTATCTTATCTTATATGTAGATATACATTATATATAGGTTGAAGCTTACCATATAACATGTTTGTTTCTGTCTCTGCGTTCCAGCGAAGGAGAGAGGCGAGGCCAAGCTCCGACAGCACACCATCGACCTCAGCCAGATGGCCGTGCCCCTGCAGCCGGCCCAGGACAAGAGACCCCTGCCCCCCGCGCCTCCCCGGCCCACCGCCGCCGCCGCCACGACCACCACCAGCACCGCTGGCGCTACCACCATTGCTACCGCCGCCGCCGCCACATCGTCCTCTGAGGCCGACGCCGCCCCAGAGCCCGCCAGTGCAGGTGAGCCGCCCTCACGTGAACGACAGACAGACCAGGACACAAGTCGCGCCTTGACTTGAACAATAGACTTGAACAATAGAAGGTGTCGTGGTGTAGTGGCTACTAGAGGTGGGGGGTGAGTGTGCGCGGAACCCACCCCTGAGAGGTCCTGGGTTTGATTGGGTTTCCCCACAGTGTTTGCAGTCTAACCTGTAGGCATCCTAGCTCCGGCCCCGCCTCCACCGCCCCGGCTCCCGCCCCGACCCCTGCCCCTGCGGCACCAGCCCCGCCCCCGCCCCAGCTGCAGAGCCGACCCCAGGTCAGCCAGCCCTCGTCTTCATCCAGCGCCCCCTCCTCCTCCTCCTCCGCCTCCTCGTCGACATCCTCGCCAGTGGCCTCCCTCGGCGCCGCCACACTGGTTAAGAAGCTGGTCAGGCAGCCCTTGCCCAAGCCGCCCGTCGCCCTGACCCCAGTGCCCACCCTCACCCCCACCCCGACGCCGCCCCCGCCCACCCTCACCCAGAGCCCCAAAGAGAGGCCGGTGATTGCGGCCGGCCAGCCGGTTCCCAAGTCCCTGGGCCCTGTAACCACCACCACCGCCACTGCCCCCGCCGTCGCCATCACCGCCGCCCCCAAGCCCCCGGTGACTCCTCAGCTTCCCCGGCTCCAGCAGGCCCCCACCACCACACACCACCGGCCCATCCACGCCCCGCTGTCCCAGCCGCCCCCCCTGCAGGCCCACCACCCTGTTGGCGCGGAGAAGTCCTCCTCCTCCTCAGGCCAGGTCAGTGCTGCTCCCAGTCCGCCTAGAAGGAGACGTCAACCCCAAAGTGTTGTTTGTTATAAAGGATATACATTGAGACTTGTCTTGTTCGACACAAAGGGGTTTTGATTCTCAAAACAACCGTAGTTTATGTATAAGTCTGTAACATCTTGACTAAACTCTGCAGGGGAGATGGGGGGTAGGTGCTACTTGTGATCAAATCTCTTCCCCTCTCTCGCTGTTCCAGCAGCAGCCAATCATCACGCAGAACGCCACGGTCACCAAGATCACGTTCGGCGGGAGCCACCACTCGTCCTCGCCGCACTTTGGTGCCGCGAGAGGCGATCCGGGGGTGGCCA
Source organism: Coryphaenoides rupestris (assembly GCA_002895965.2). NCBI lineage: Eukaryota > Metazoa > Chordata > Actinopteri > Gadiformes > Macrouridae > Coryphaenoides > Coryphaenoides rupestris. The sequence continues at coordinate 161,043 of PIJE02000100.1, forward strand.
TGGCGGCCTTGGCCGCGGCCAAAGCTGGCGGCGGTGGCCTCTGCCGCCGCCGCTGAGCCCGGCTCCTCCAAGACCTCGGTGTCGGACATCCTGAAGATCTCCATGATGGAGGCGGAGATCGACCCCAGCGTGGAGCCCATGGTGGTGGACTCGTCCAGCGACCGCAAGGCCCTGAGCGACCACACCGGCGGCGGTGTCGGCGCCGGGGGGCTGACGGTGCCCACCGCGTCGGACATGCTGGACGCCGGGCAGCTGATCAGCAGCACGGGGCCCGCCGCCCACCTGAAGGCCGGCCGCAGCGGGCCCTTTGGCCGTCTCCAGGGCATGGCGGGGCAGAGGACCAAGGAGGAGGACATGGACGTGATTGAGGTGAGTTTGGACCCATTTCTCCCTGTGCCCCCGTCCAGCAATACAATCTACTGTACTCCCTAGTAGACTGCATAGGCTGGGAAGAAGTCGTTTCTCATGGCTCAGTGACCAAAGTCTCGAAGGAAACTTCAGGTACTAGAGCCCTAAAAACCTATAAATCAATGCGATGGGTACGTGGGAGGAGACCACCAATTCCTATAACTTGGACACCAAGAGCCATCACTGTGCACCATAGTCGCAATAACTATGGTATCCACCAGATGGCACTGTCTTTAAGGTGTTGGTAGTATTATATTGATTATTAATCTAATAACCTGCAGAGAAAAACATCTTTATTTTGTCCTTATCTGCCTAGTGGCCATCTTGGTTCTAAATGCTAGCTGGAACTAGCTAGTTCTTCAAGCTGGAAGCTGCATTCACTGTTGAGTCGGACAAAGAATGCATTTGTAAATGAGTCTTGTTGGTGGTGTGGGGTTGTTTCAGGGTTGGGGATGTGGGGATGATTGTTTTTGTATACTTTTATTGATTAACACAGTATTTTTCTCGTAATTTTAATGCGTAATTTTAGTGCTATTTAATTATTTTACTGACCTGCCCAGGGACTACAGGCGGAAAATAGCAATTTGCAAAAACCTGGTACATAACATCTCTCCTTGTGTTATAAGGTTAATGTTCTTTGTACTCTGTCCCTGTTCAAATAAATAAATAAATTAATTCATTCATTATTAACCATGACGGCGGTGTGTGGTGGCATTCCTCCAGGTGATCCCACAGTTCTCCATCCTGCCCGACTCCAGCCAGTCCAACGTGGTGGTGGAGCCCAGCGGCTTCTTGGAGATCACCAACTACACCAGCCAGCAACTGGACCACGACTGCCCCATGATGGAGCCGGAGGGGGACAGCAGCAGCAGCAGCAGCGGAAACGAGGACGACAGAAGCCCCGCCGGACCCCCCTAAAGACACACACACACACCTGGACACACACACACACACACACGCTGTTCCAACACCACTGCCATAAACTACCACCGTGATTGGTGGATGCCAAACATCACTCTTGTTTTTTTGGGGTTGGTGTTTCTTTTGTTTCTTCTCTTTTCCTTGGAAACTAATTATACAGGAACACAGTCCTCACAGTAGCGCTTTTTGTATATAAAAGTGTACAGTACTTTCTACGAGCGACGTCGAACGAGAACTCTCCCTCGCCGTCTTGCTTCAGCGAGCGCCTGAGATGTTAGGACATCGGACTCATGGACAGCCTCAGAGCGCAGACGGAGGAATATGTTTGGGAGTGGATTCAGGACCAGCAGAACATGGACACAGTGGAGCAGGCGGAGCCTTCCCAGAGAACGGGATGGGATGCCGTCGTCGTGGAGACGAGTGTAAACAGTGTTTGGATGGCGGTGGTGAAAGCCATCCGTAGATCTCGACCTGTGGCTTTTTGTTGGCCAAGACTCTGGGTACATCGATAATGTTCCCGGTCTTCGACTTTAAGATAATGACATCACACTTTGAATTTGTCTTTCCCCATGTTGTTTAACACGCTTTCTTTTGTGAATTAAATTTTCGTCTTGACTAATGTACAGGACACTTATTGGAGAAGGACGTGGGGATGAAGAAGTCAAAGGTGTAATGTTTGTGATATTGTCTTTTTTAAACTGAAAAAAAAGGTGTTGAAGAATATACCGTTTTTTGTTGTTTTGAAATACATTCTTTAAAGCGATGAAAAATGGAGAATCTCAACAAGTATGCATTTTGTTTTTGCATAGTCATATCTTTACCTACTGTTGTTTGTTGTCTTTCCGGCCTTTATATTACTCAAACTAGAAGACTAGTTGGGGTGGGGGGGGGGGGGGAAATGTTGTAAGCTGTTCAATAAACCAGCTCTGAGCATACTTGGATGTGTACAACGACCGCTCATTTCAAATGATGTGCAGCTCTTGTTATCGTAGTGTGGGAACGGTTTGAGCAGAACACAATAACTCCATACAAGCTTTTCTACCTTTAACTCCACAGTCTACAATGCCAATACAGTCAAGACTGGTCTTGTTGGTGACATTGTGGGCTTACTAGTAGGCTAAGTCAACACTACCGATATCTTTAGGCTTTGTTATTCTTTCTTTATTCCCGTGAGAGTTTGGGATCCTCCTAAAATTGTCTGCTAGAGACTGCATGCATGTTCTTGTTCAAATGTTCATCTGGGTTTGGAATCACACACAATTATTATTTCTAGTTAAAAGTATAATTTTGTAATATTCGCCAACGTCAACATAATACATCAACAGGGCTTCAGACAACTCGGTCAATTTTGAACCTTTAAAGGTCGTTCAAACAAACAAATCATCACATTTTTAACTCTATACTTTAGCTAAATACTTCTAATACTACTAATGTTTTGCCAGTGAACACAATATCGTGGCTGACTTTGTGTTGGGAGTAAAAGTAAAAAGTTCTCTGAGAAAGTAATATTCAAGTAAAGTCTGTTACCTTATTACAATGGTTGGTATATTTATACCTTCTCCACTCAGACTTTTGAACTCAACAAGTCTTAATCTATATGTCGCTTTATGAAACATATTTTGCATCATTTTACACGACAGCACTCAATGCATCTTCTGCAGGAAATCCAATTTCTAGTTCATCCTGCTTTCACTTCACTTAAGGCCGTTCTGCACTCTGTGACTCGAAAGTCATGTCCAAATTCAGGGGGCCTTGCTGTCTGGTTTGGGGGGTCCACAGTACACGACTGGGAATGACCGGCCGTCAAGACCGGTCTTGGAGTGTGGACCCCTAAAGTCAGACGTGGCTTGAAAGTGGTGTGTGGAGAGCAGCCTTTACAGAGGCTCGTACAACATCTTCTTTGACCTCAGCAATTGAAGTGGTGGTTTTTCCCCCATTTACATTGTGTAAATAATTTAATCCGCAGGGCCTTTCCACTGCTATCCTGGTGAGGGAGACAAAGATAAGGCAAACGAAAGTGAAAGATGAAGATCAAACAAAATGCAAAAAGAATCCACACACTGGAGGCTATGTGGAAGTCCCCTCTCATTGTTGTCTTCTCATGGCACTATATGCTATATTGTGTCCAGGACTGCTTTTTGTAACGATAATTACTGAAAGCTTGCCAGCTTAATGTTGAGAGCAAAGTCAAGGCGTTTGAAACTGGACTTTATAAATGTCATATTTCTTTTACATTTTAAGTATCAAATATCTGACCGCTGCCATAATTGTTGCTATCAAACTCAATAGAATGTTCACAAAAATAGTCTTTTATTTTATGAAGTCTCTGAGAATCTATTCCAAGGCTGGATTTGTGCTCAGCCGGCCAAATAATCGGGAATATACGTTCAGTACAGTGAACTGAATAATGGCGGTAAATCATATTGCGCCGACATAACGAGATACTCATTGTCGTGTTACTGTCAGCAAGACAGATTGAAAGTCACGGTTCTGTTTAAGGCAATAACAGTGAATCAACGTAATACTTCAAATACATGTGCATTTAAGAGGCATCCTAATACTTCGTTCTCATGTGTAGGTTAACAACGGACATTGGAATTGGCAGATTGTAAATGCTGTTGGCTAAGGTGAGGCTTCCTCTGAGATATTGTTTGGTTAATAAAGGACTCCATGAAATGTGTTTCCTCCCGACGGCAAGACTTCCTGTTTCCTGTTGACCGAGCTCTGCCCTCACAGACTTGACGGGGTCTCGGCAGCAACATACCTCCGCAATGTTGTGACTCACGACCAACTCATATATGTACAGTATCCATCTCACTGGGAACGTTTTTGTTGGAAATATTGTATTTATTCGTGGGCCCACAGTCATGCGTGTTCAGGATTTGTTATTCTTTGCTTTTGCTTTGCATTCAAGTTCATTATTCTGTCATTCGAAATATATACGGTGTGAAAGAAAATGGAAAAGACAAGAGCAGAAGTTTTTATCAGTAGTTCTGTGAGAAGGACTGCGGGTGCAACTGTGGACGCCTTAATGCTTTGGGCTTAATATTCCTTGTTTAAAAAAAAAAAAACCAAAGTGGTGCGGTGGGCTTCCTGGAGCGAGGAGGCGCCGGGATCGGTTGGCCCGGATCCAGCCAGGGGTCCATGTGGCTGTGTTTAGCGGCACGCTGACTTTCCATCAGCTGCCTAACCCCCTGAGTGTGTGTGTGTGTGTGTGTGTGTGCACGTGTGTACATTTAAACATGTGTACATTTAGACTTACATTGACATTTAGGGGCATTTAGCAGAATCAGACAAAATCAAGTTTAAACAAATGTATTCTATTCAAATATTACTGGACCGTCAGTGATATATTGCTTTGGACAAATGTACTTTTGGTCAGTGACCTTGGACAGAAGCATCAGCTAAATGCCCCTAAACGTAAATGTAAATGTAACGGTTAATAGAATACGTTTTAAAGCTCTCACAATCGCTAGGTTAGCAGAACAAGTTTCATGCTCTCACAATTGCTCGGCTAAAAGAACAAGTTTCAAGTTTCAATCGCACAATTGCTCGGTTAACCCATGACTGGTAAACTGCGAGACAGCCAGGATGGGATGCTACACATGCTGTGCTGAGTGCTATAGTGACAGCGACTCCGCTGCTGTCCGGACTTCCGCCGAGGACTCAGTGCACACAGGCACAGACTGTCTAATATGTACAAATGGTGGTGTGCGTACGCAGTCTGCCAGACACATGCTGCATCCATCCAGCCAACTGGAATTAATCTCAGCATCATCATCATCATCATCATCATCACCATCATCTGCTCTGCACATGTGCGGCCGCGTCGGATGATCCCGCAACCCCCGTCCGCATATTTATTGGAACATGACTCGGTACGGTACTAACAGAATCAGACAACATCTTGACATAATAAAGAACAATCGAAGCAGAATTTATGAGAGACCATCGCCAGACCTTCGTATCGCCGCTAACAGAGCTAAAGAGCTAAGCGCGTTGCTTCGACCCAGACGTGTGTGTTTGGAGTCCCCAGTGCGCCTCGACAGACGCTCCGCATTGACGGGTTCGTTTGGATAATCAAAAGATCGACACCTTTTTGTGATTCAGAATGATATCATATAATTGAGGATATTTAACCACGGTCCACATAAATCTCGAAGCGCAGCATTGCTTTTTGTCTCCTCCATTTACATTCAAATTTAGGGCATTTGGAGGATGCTTTTATCCGAAGCGAGTACAAACAAACAAATGTACAAAGAGTACATTTGTTGAAGGAGACAGCGATATATCACTGTGGTACGTGAAGATAAGAATAGAGCAGGTTTCAAGCATTCATAGTTGCAAGGTTAATAGAACGAGTTTCATAATTGCTCGGTTGCCTGCATCATAGCTGGGATGAGAGTCCCAACAGGTGTGTCAATTGAAGTACAAATCAACTCTGCTGTGACCTTACGTGGTCCCGAGTGTGTGTGACGTCATGACATGTGACGTCCGTGACATCATCGGCAATGACTCGGCAATGACTCGGCAATGAACGGGAATGTGACTCAGGTGACGTGTGTGTGTGTGTGTGTGTGTGTGTGTGTTGTAACCCGGTGGCTCCACCTCCGTCACTCTGCTCACCGCTTCTGCTTTCGTTGAGCACGACGGGATGGAGGGCAGCTCCAGTCGCCGTTCACTCCTCACCGTGTCTCACACACCACCCGGCATCTGGTTTAAGTCAGGGGAACGAGGTAGGGAGTAGCTGTCACACACACACACACGCACGCACATACGCATATACACACACACACATCCACACACACAGAAAACATATTGGCTAATCTCTCACTGCCTTTGTTTTATATATATATATATATATATATATATATGTGTGTCTGAGTGAGAGTGCCAGAGACCGTGAGTATACGTGTAGGCGTAGTACGTGTGTGTGTGTGTGTGTGTGTGTGCGTGCGTGCGTGTGTGTCTGTGTATGCGGGGTTAGCCATGCCTTGCCCCACGTACATTCTCCAGACTCCGGAGAATGTCTCCACTGTTGCCAGACAAAAGTAGTCGATGAGTTATTATCCATCCAGAACGATCCCACACCCACACACGCACTCACACACACGCACACACAGACACACACACGCACGCACACTCACACGCACACACACGCACACGCACACGCACACACACACACACGGCCCAGCCTGCCCTGTTGCACACTCTGATTTATCATCCAACAAAGGAGGCCACGGGGGGGCCAGAGGTCAACCCCTCGACGTCGGGAAAGACATTCGTTTAAAATCGGGTTTCATTACGATTCTAAAGACAACCGAGGCATTCCTAAATAAATGAATAAATAAATAAATGAAAGTAAACAAAAAGCATAAAACATACTTTTAGCCTGTGTCCTGTCCTGTCCAGTCCAGTCCTGTGCTGGTGTATCTCAGACGCAGTGCTCGTCAGTAAGACTCACCCAGCTGGGACCTTTCAAGGCTCTGAATAAGAGGAGCTAAACATAAACAGAGATGATACTCAGGAAAATGGAATGATCTGCCCTCTGGAGCTCTTCTGTGTGAAGAATGTGTCTCGTTGGAGTGCGCTCCTCGAGGGTCCGTCTCCCGAGAACATTGCTCTATAAAAACCAGCTCTGTTCAGTGTTGTTGCGTTGGTGAGCGTTTGTGTGTTTAATTGTTTATTCTTTTGTTTTATGACCCATGCTAACATGTTCTCTCTCTTCTGCCAAGTGACCACTTTTATTGCCCCCAGATGGGAGGTATAGGCTCTCTCTCTCTCTCTCTCTCTCTCTCTCTCTCTCTCTCTCTCTCTCTCTCTCTCTCTCTCTCTCTCTCTCCTCTTCTCTCTCTCTGTCTCTCTCTCCTCGTCTCTGTCTGTCTCTCTCTCTCTCTCTCTCTCTCTCTCTCTCTCTCTCTCTCTCTCTCTCTCTCCCCCCCCCCCATCTTCATCATTACCAGCAGCATGCGGTCACCAGTTTCAGACAGACTGATTTCAGGTGTTTTACTGGTGATTTACTGGTGGCTCGTTAACGTTGTGCGCTTTCCTCAAGGTTTTTCGTTTACGTCAACGTTTTTTTTTGTGCCAATAAATGGGAAAATGAGCTTTAATAGTTAGCCTCCGTGGAACACGTTTCTCCTGGCCTAGACATTCACACGATCAGCAGGCTTTAAAGCGAGAGACTGCGCTGATGTTTATGGAACGCATTCTCCATCCCTACGTGGAGGCAGGCTTTCTTTGAGCGATACAAGTTCGAGTTACTGAGGATGAGGATGAGCTGGAGTGACGGTTAGCTGAGTTAGTATTCGGTAGTTACAGTTAGTTAGCCATACCCTTTCCCACCAAAATGAGTGCATATTTAGGGGGTTTTTTAAACAGGAAAGCCGACTAAAAATAGCCGACAGACTCTTTTCCGATTACCAGCTGATTGCCAGTAGATGAGTAAATACCATGTAAATACACGGGACTACTGAGTAATTTCTCCCGGAAATGAATGCCAACTCTAATCTTTCCCATGAAAGTGATATCTATTTACTCAGCAGTACATGAGCAAGACACTACCTGCTCCTGACGTGTTGGTTGTTTCCTTGCATGGTTGACGCCGCCGTCGGTGTATGAATGGGTGAATGTGAGGCAATACTGTAAAGTGCTTTGGGTAAAAGTGATATATAACTGCAATCCAATCCAATTAAGGGATATTTGGTGTTAGTAAGAGTTATAGTTTACCATGGATGGAGTTGTTGGCTGCTTGACTTCTTTTTAACTGACAGGACTCATAAGGTGAGAGTCAACAGTGTTATCTGCTTTATTTGTTTTGTATCCAAATGAGTGTCAGTGTTGTTATGAGGGCAGGCCTATCGTCACGTTTGCGGATGACTCCATCATTGTGCCCCTGCTCAGTTATAAAGAAATTAACCATGGTGCTTCCGGTGGTGGACGATTTTAGTGCTTGGGCCAACATTAATGTGTGCAAAATAAGTCGTCAAGTATTTTATTGTCACTTCACAGTCTACACAAGTATAAGCAGTAAGTGAAAATATTACGTGCAAAACGCCCGACAGCCGACAGCAGTTATAAAAGAATACAAAATATAAATATAAATAATTAATAATTCTAAGCAAAAAACTATATTAAAAAAAGTTTAAAATCCAGGAGGGAGGGAAGCTCACCTCCCACGATGTACTGGGCCTTCCGCACCACCCTCTGTAGTGTTCTACGCTCCAGTGCGGTGCAGTTCCCGTACCAGACGGTGATGCATCCTGTAAGAACACTCTCGATGGTACAGGAGTAGAATGTTCTGAGGATGCGAGGGCACATGTTGAATTTCCTCAGTCGCCTGAGGAAATACAGGCGTTGTTGGGCCTTTTTCACCACGTGTGTGGTGTGCGTGGTCCATGTGAGGTCCTCGGAGATGTGCACGCCGAGGAACTTGAAGCTGCTGACCCTCTCTACTGCAGCACCGTCGATGGAGACGGAGATGGGGGCGTGCTCTCCTCTCCGCTTCCTGTAGTCCACGATCAGCTCCTTGGTCTTCTTGACGTTGAGGGCGAGGTTGTTCTCCTGGCACCAATGTTGTTCTCCTGGCTGCCCATCCTCACCACCTGGCGGTGGACATGACGAAGGACATGATCATTAACTTTAGGAAAAAGCTGCCCCCCTATTCCGCCTGCTGTTATCTGCGGCCAAGCTGTACCTGGGGACAGTAAGTGATGACAACCTTTGAAGCAAATACTGACGCTGTTTGTGCAAAGGCCCATCAGCATATGTACTTCGGAAGTGATAATGTTGACACCACTTTTATCACCTCTTGTTTTATTTAGTCAGTTTTAACCACCTCTTTTATTTATTGCTTTGGGTCATTTACCTTAAAAAACAGGAACAGGTTAGAAGGTATTAGATTGTGCAGTCGAATTGCAGGCACGCGTCTAAATTACCAACAGCATGAAGTCAGTGTTACTCAGAAGGCCCAGTCAGTCCTAGAGCCGACCCTACAACTGACTCCACAGCTGACCCAATAGCTGACCCTACAGCTGACCCTACAGCTGACCTTGGGGTGACCACCCCTGGTTCAGTGACTTCAGGCTCCCTCCATCCGGTCGCAGCTGTAATCTGCCAAGACGCAGGACCAACAGATGGAAAAAGGAATGTGTCCCTTCTGACGTTGGCCATTTGAATAGCGTCCCGTGATGTACTGTATGTCTTTGGTGTAACTTGCTTGCGTGTTGATTTGTGTGCTGATTGTTGAACATCATATTACTGCTCGCTGTGCAAAAAGTGGCCACTCTGGGATAATAAAATGGCCTTACCTCACCTCAGAGTTAGTAAGAGTTAGTTAGGAAGAGTTAGAGTTTTTGTTGGTTAGAGTTAGTGTTGGTAGTTGATCGCTAGTGTTAGTTAGAGATAGTTAGTTAGTTACTGAAATGTTAGTTAGAGTTGTTAGTTAGAGTACCTGTAGTTAGTTAGAGCTAGTGTTCGAGTTAGTTGCCGTTAGTTAGAGTTTGTTAGTGTTACTTAGTTAGTGTTAGTGTTAGTTCATTAGAGTTCATTAGAACTAGTGTTGGTTAGTCAGTCAGTCAGTTCGTCAGTTAGTTCATTTCCAGTTTTATGTTGCTCCTTCATCCATGAGCTTTTTTTTTTCTTGCCATTTATTTATTTTCACCATAACTTGGATCTCGGATAAGAGGCCTTCATGTCCACCAGACTAAACATGGAAAATAAAATATTCATTTAAAAGCAAACACTGACTCACGGCAAACTCACAGAGGAGAGGAAAGTGACCCGCGTCTGCTTCTAATTAGAGAGCCTCAGAGCATATCTCTTGTAGCACTTTGATCTTATCTCCCACCGCGGCTTGAACAAGACTTAATAACGCATTTAACGAGAGAGAGACGCCGTGTCTGAAGGAAGAAACTGGGTGGCATCCTGCAGTAGTGGGTAACCCATGACCAGTGGAGACCCGCCGGGAAGTCGGCTCTAGTCCCAGGAGCCTTCGAGTCTCAAACTAAAATCATGAATTAACACAAAAACAAACATAAACACAGAGCTGTCAGACAGTTCTGGAATACCCTTCCCCTCCCTCTTACTTATACACGGGAATCGTTTTCTCAATAAATAATAAATATACAAGTCAGACACAATTACCTCATGAGGTATGAGACAGTAGGGTCATCATTATTGGAGTTTTTAGTCTGTACAGGGGGATGTGGGGGTGGAAAGATCCAAGCGTTCTGTGTTGTGTGCGTGACCCCAGGGAGGTAATACTACAGAGAAGTACAAATAAATCTGGGGCCTGTGAAGCAGTCTGGAGTCTGGAGACATTCCCCCCGGCAGCACAGTCTGAGGGATAGCCTCCCTGAGCACGTAGCACGTAGCACGTAGCACGTAGCGGTCGTGGCAGACGGGGCCCTGCAGGACGATGGGGCTCCTGGGACGAGGGCGAGGTCCGTCTGGTTCAGTATGTCTCTTCAGGGTCTTCTACCTGACCACTGACCATGCAGGGCCCTTGCTAAATGAATGTCTAGAAACACAACCAAAACGCTTTCAATATGAGCTACATGTATTTGAGTTATGTCAAATGTGTATGTGTGTGTGTGTGTGTGTGTGTGTGTGTGTGTGTGTGTTGTTGTAACCCTTTAGAGTTCCATGGGGGATTACTTCCCTCCAGGGTCGACCAGGGGGAGTGAATGAGTCTCAGGTAACACCCAGGTAACTTCCTGCCTATCTTTCATATCAGGGGAAAAACTGAACAGGACATTTTAAAAAAGAACAGAGAAATAACAGGGAACAAGAGACCATGTGCTCATTGAGTTATTTGAAGGAGTACATGTTTTAAAAAATGTACTAGAACACCTTGGTTTTAGTGACCTAGTTCACACAGGTTAAAGAAAGAAAGAATAAGAGGGGGGTTCAAAGGTTCAAAGGTATTACTTTGACCATTTTGACTAGACTTTGTTTTTTTTCTTCCACCTCACAAAGACCTGTTCAATGGTCTCATGAAAGGACAGTGTTGTGAGGTACTCCAGACCCGGTCTTGGGTCTCCAGGACCGGTTGGGTCTCGAGACTCAAGACCAAGACCACTTTTACGTGGTCCTGGTCTTGTCTCGGACTCGACTGTATTTGGTCTCGGTCTTGTCTTGGTCTCGGACATAGAGGTCTCGAGGGGGTTTGTGCATAAACCAAGCAGCGAGCTCATGCGTCAGTCTTACTGAACTGAAATGCACATTTTAATTCAGTACTTCACAATGCATTGATCAATATTTTTCAACCCCAGTTTTTAATTAGTCTTAAGCCATGTCCTTTCATAGAGTTGTAGTCAAGACCGCCTAAACCGAGACCAAGACACTACCAAGACCAGAGGGTATCGAGACCAAGACAAGACCAAGACCAAGACCGAGACCAAGTCGAGACCGGAAAAAAAAAACAGACTAGTGTTTAAGTTACACCAATACTTGAACAATACAATGAAGAACAGCAGCATACTGGGGTTCAGCCACAGTTTACATTCAATACATATTAGACGGTATTATTTCAACTACAGGCAGAACAATACAGAGACAGAGCATGTCATGTGTGTGACTGGGAGCTCACTGGAAATGTTTTCGCAGACTGGGTGAGATCAACTATGTGTAGCAATTGCATGACGGCTGTTCCTGCACTATTAGAGGATTGAGACTCCCTTTTCACTTCAGTGTGCTGTTGAGGACTGACATGACTGGTACTGACTGGTCCCAAAGTCATCTGACAAAACAACAAACACCTCCAACAACTGTCTAAAGAATGGGAAATATGTAACCTATTTAAATTATACTTAATTTACAGATGAAATCGTAACATCAAATTAAAGATACACAATTATAAACTTGAAATTGCATCATTGTAGTAGCCAAATTACACTGTATGATATCAACTTCCCTGAAATGGATTAGGCCTAATGTTTAGTCAACACAACGGTGATATGCAGATGTTATTTAAAAGTCATTTATTTAGTCAAACAACACCATCATAAGTACAATACTGTAATCAAACAATACACAGACATGCGCACACGTCACACACACACACACACAAGGACAGATCAAAGACACAAATTCTTTGAATCAAATGCAAAATACAAATACTTAATACTAATACATTTAGAACTGTACATCAAATTGTACATTAATAAGAATAAGAATAAGTGATTCTGACATCTTGATGTCTGCAGTGGCATGTGATTATAGCGGCTAGCTGCTAAGCAGGTGCCAACCATAGACCTCAGCAGCAGTCAGATGCCGACAAACAACTGTAATATCAAACAACTGTAATATCAAACAACTGTAATATCAAACAACTGTAATATTAAACAACTGTAATATCTCCCTAAAACAAACCGTAGGCTGCCGTGCAATGCATGCACCCAACATTTTTACAATCATAAATTATATTACATTTCTCTTTGATTTAAAGAGAATAGAATAGTGCCAGGACTTACCTCTCTTTGTGCTTCCTCTCCAGGTGTCTGGTGAAGTTAGACGTAGTCCCAGCTGTCTCCGTGGATTTACGACTGCAAAACCTACAGATTGCTGAATGTTTCCGTTTTTTGAGTAGTGGGGCACAAAAACTCCATGTGCTGATTAAATCCAAATTTGATGACAGCGGAATTAGCAGACATATTCTATTTTTCCATTAATTTTTTTGTTTTTCGTGCGTGAGCGCAAGGCTGAGTAGCTGTGAAGTGAAGTGTGGACGAGGGGAGTGGAGCAGCCGTTAGGAAAAAATATACAATGTAAGATATTTGGCGCGTAGTGTACTAGCGCTGCGTCAGGTTTAGTGATGAGCGTGAGCTCGCTGCTTGGTAAAACAGTTTCTGGGTGTTTACAGCAATGCCTAAATAAACACACCAAACTATTATTGTCATGCAAGCGTCTATCTGGTACAAATGGGACAGTTTTGAGTTATCCTTTTCAGTTTAAATAAAGGTTATTATATCAGTACACAGACTCATCCTCTCCCTTGGGCTACAGAGACAGCATTGGCTGTCCAACCCAGAAGGAACCCGGACCATCCCACCGACACGAGTTCCCCCTTCTGCACAAGTCCCTCAAATGACAGAACCCATGACGACAGGCCCTGGTTCAGCCACATGTAATGTTTTAGTAAAACAATACCGACCGGTGAGAATATGAATTAAATTAGCCCTCCATTCAACATGGCTGTACACTCCACCACCGGCGTGGTTGTTTTTTGTATTGCATTATCAATCCTGTGCAATATTCCCAATATCATGTGCAATGCTGCTTTTCAATACCATTGGCAACTTCTCTATTCTAGTTAACTTATTATTTTTTTAAATGAAATATATCTTATTTTTGGGCTTATAGACTTAACATTTATTACTATAACTGTTTTAATTCTTACATTGTTATTATTTTTGAGCAACCTCCGGTACAAGAATTTCCTTCAGGATTAATTATGTTACATCTCATCTAGTAGTAGCCTATGCCATGCGTATTGATAATACAAAGTTGTTTATTGAAAAGAATTAGACTATTTGGAAATATATATAACATTTATACAATCGGGAGGGTTTCCAGGTGTTGTACGCATAAGTATGTAAAACACAATTAAGTAATAAGTAAGTGAATAAGTCAGCGAGCAAGCAACTATGTGACTGTGATGATTAAGGGCAAGAGTTTAGCGACTTGTAAGTACGTACAGGCAAGAGAGTTAATGGATGTACATAAATAAGCACAATTTGGATATTTGGTGAGTCAAAACACGATGTAATGCAACCAGTCAGCCCGCCGAGACCCCCCAGGGAGAGACGGGGGGCACCCTGCCATCCACAGCTCCAGATGTTGCAGCTCCAGAACAATAACAAGACTGTTCTACACAAGGGTTTGAAGTAGCGCGCGCGCACACACACACACACACACACACACACACACACACACACACACACACACACACACACACACACACACAGAGACACTGGTTTATGCACAAACCCCCTCGAGACCTCTATGTCCGAGACCAAGACAAGACCGAGACCAAATACAGTCGAGTCCGAGACAAGACCAAGACCACGTAAAAGCGGTCTCGAGACCGGTCTGGAGACCAAGACCGGTCTCGAGTACTACAACACTATCCTTTCATGAGACCATTGAACAGGTCTTTGTGAGGTGGAAGAAAAAAAACAAAGTCTAGTCAAAATGGTCAAAGTAATACCTTTGAACCTTTGAACCCCCCTCTTATTCTTTCTTTCTTTAACCTGTGTGAACTAGGTCACTAAAACCAAGGTTTTCTAGTATAATGTACTCCTTCAAATAACTCAATGAGCACATGGTCTCTTGTTCCCTGTTATTTCTCTGTTCTTTTTTTAAAATGTCCTGTTCAGTTTTTCCCCTGATATGAAAGATAGGCAGGAAGTTACCTGGGTGTTACCTGAGACTCATTCACTCCCCCTGGTGACCTGGAGGAATATCCCCCAATGGAACTCTCAGGGTTACAACACGCACACACACACACAGACACATTTGACATCACACACACACATCTTAGAACTAGAGACATCGATGACAAAGGCTTCTAATTATCACCCCAAAGCACATCTTTGTGTTGTTGTTGTCAACGCGTTAGGCAACCATATTATGAGTTCTCTTGGGGGATATTGGTTTTTCCACGTCCAGATGTTGCAGCTCCAGAACAATAACAAGACTGTTCTACACAAGGGTTTGAAGTAGCGCACACACACACACACACACACACACACACACATTATACCATTGCATGCTTAGAATAGCATTAATGCTCACAAAAAACAAGGGGGTGAGGAAGGGGTCAGCGTCAGTCTTACTGAACTGAAATGCACATTTTAATTCAGTACTTCACAATGCATTGATCAATATTTTTCAACCCCAGTTTTTAATTAGTCTTAAGCCATGTCCTTTCATAGAGTTGTAGTCAAGACCGCCTAAACCGAGACCAAGACACTACCAAGACCAGAGGGTATCGAGACCAAGACAAGACCAAGACCAAGACCAAGACCAAGTCGAGACCGGAAAAAAAAAACAGACTAGTGTTTAAGTTACACCAATACTTGAACAATACAATGAAGAACAGCAGCATACTGGGGTTCAGCCACAGTTTACATTCAATACATATTAGACGGTATTATTTCAACTACAGGCAGAACAATACAGAGACAGAGCATGTCATGTGACTGTGAGCTCACTGGAAATGTTTTCGCAGACTGGGTGAGATCAACTATGTGTAGCAATTGCATGACGGCTGTTCCTGCACTATTAGAGGATTGAGACTCCCTTTTCACTTCAGTGTGCTGTTGAGGACTGACATGACTGGTACTGACTGGTCCCAAAGTCATCTGACAAAACAACAAACACCTCCAACACCATCTTGCACCTCCAACAACTGTCTAAAGAATGGGAAATATGTAACCTATTTAAATTATACTTAATTTACAGATGAAATCGTAACATCAAATTAAAGATACACAATTATAAACTTGAAATTGCATCATTGTAGTAGCCATTGTAGTAGCCAAATTACACTGTATGATATCAACTTCCCTGAAATGGATTAGGCCTAATGTTTAGTCAACACAACGGTGATATGCAGATGTTATTTAAAAGTCATTTATTTAGTCAAACAACACCATCATAAGTACAATACTGTAATCAAACAATACACAGACATGCGCACACGTCACACACACACACACACACACACACACACACACAAGGACAGATCAAAGACACAAATTCTTTGAATCAAATGCAAAATACAAATACTTAATACTAATACATTTAGAACTGTACATCAAATTGTACATTAATAAGAATAAGAATAAGTGCTTACAAGATTCTGACATCTTGATGTCTGCAGTGGCATGTGATTATAACACACCTTCAATGATATCAAGCCTGTTGTTCAGTGGGGCAAGAACAATAGAACACAGACACTATGAACAAACAGATTGATAAACTAGTAGACCTACCAGCCTGCCTGTCTAGACACACCCAACCTGACACTTGTCAAAATAGAAAACGACACAACACCATGCTTGGCAAAGAGTCAAATTAGACAGAGCTGCTTATTAGTGAACCAATGTGTGTGTGTGTGTGTGTGTGTGTGTGTGTGTGTGTGTGTGTGTGTGTGTGTGTGTGTGTGTGCGCTACTTCAAACCCTTGTGTAGAACAGTCTTGTTATTGTTCTGGAGCTGCAACATCTGGAGCTGTGGATGGCAGGGTGCCCCCCGTCTCTCCCTGGGGGGTCTCGGCGGGCTGACTGGTTGCATTACATCGTGTTTTGACTCACCAAATATCCAAATTGTGCTTATTTATGTACATCCATTAACTCTCTTGCCTGTACGTACTTACAAGTCGCTAAACTCTTGCCCTTAATCATCACAGTCACATAGTTGCTTGCTCGCTGACTTATTCACTTACTTATTACTTAATTGTGTTTTACATACTTATGCGTACAACACCTGGAAACCCTCCCGATTGTATAAATGTTATATATATTTCCAAATAGTCTAATTCTTTTCAATAAACAACTTTGTATTATCAATACGCATGGCATAGGCTACTACTAGATGAGATGTAACATAATTAATCCTGAAGGAAATTCTTGTACCGGAGGTTGCTCAAAAATAATAACAATGTAAGAATTAAAACAGTTAGAATATAAAATGTTAGTCTATAAGCCCCAAAATAAGATACTATTTCATTTAAAAAAAATAATAGTTAACTAGAATAGAGAAGTTGCCAATGGTATTGAAAAGCAGCATTGCACTTGATATTGGGAATATTGCACAGGATTGATAATACAATACAAAAAACAACCACACCGGTGGTGGAATGTACAGCCACGTTGAATGGAGGGCTAATTTAATTCATATTCTCACCGGTCGGTATTGTTTTACTAAAACATTACATGTGGCTGAACCAGGGCCTGTCGTCATGGGTTCTGTCATTTGAGGGACTTGTGCAGAAGGGGGAACTCGTGTCGGTGGGATGGTCCTGGTTCCTTCTGGGTTGGACGGCCAACGCCATTGTCTGCCATGCTGTCTCTGTAGCCCAAGGGAGAGGATGAGTCTGTGTACTGATATCATAACTTTTATTTAAACTGAAAAGGATAACTCAAAACTGTCCCATTTGTACCAGATAGACGCTTGCATGACAATAATAGTTTGGTGTGTTTATTTAGACATTGCTGTAAACACCCAGAAACTGTTTTAAAAGGAAAATCTTTTGTCTGGGTTCTTTTCAATATATTGAAACTTTTATTTGTGACTTTCTCGCTAACGCCCTAATTGAGCGGTTGAGGTGGTGTTGGTGATTAGGCGTCCGAGCGGAGACCTCTTCCTTGCTTGGACTGTGTGCTGTTCCACCGGATGACGTCAAATCAGACTCCCCTCGCGGGTTTCCTGTCCCACCCTAGACAGCAAATTACCCAACTCTCTGTGTGTGTGTGTGTGTGTGTGTGTGTGTGTGTGTGTGTGTGTGTGTGTGTGTGTGTGTGTGTGTGTGTGTCAGGAGCGCGAAGATCTAAATGAAATAGCTCATTGGTCTCCGTAAAGCGTCTCTCACGGGGTGGGAGGGCAGGGTGGGGGGGTGGCTGCAATGGAAGACTTGAGTCACAGAGGAAAATACGTTTCTCATCGCTCCGAATGTTATCATAAAAATAATATTAATTATTATTAGAATTCAATCTTTTTTTCTTTTTTGTCTTTCCTTTCTTACATACCGATACACACACAGTTTGGACAAAAGAAAAAAAATACAAACAAGACACTTTGCTTTGCCAATTCAAGTATTCTAAAGTATATAAAATACAATAAGTGACCTACAGAGAGGTTATAGCATTTCTTACATATATACAGTATATAGAGTACTAAGTACTGTATACATCCTGACACCCTCCAAATACTCGAAGGATTCAAGCTTCATGACAGATATGTTGGTTGTATCTGCGTCTCAGTCCATTAGGGGTCAACATGGACAAAAATATATTCACCAGAGCCTAAAGAAACAAATAAGCCTACAGAGAGTAATGAGTAAGTTAGAGGCCTACTCATTACTTAGTTGTATACCCCTGTACTATGTTACTAACTGAATACACATGTCCTACAACACGAGGACCCACTTGGTGACGCGTGTTTTAAAGTGGAACCTTTATTGTCTTCATTGTCATTCAATTGCAGAAAAAATCCTATTTCCATGCAACTCTCACATAGTTCCTCTGTGCTAAAAGTGCTCTATCAGTGTACTTCTCTACATAAACAATATCCCACCGACTGACGACAACAACAATAATAATGTAAGCTTCATACGACATGAAAAGTGAGCCTTTTGTCAGAGCTGTTCCTACATAACAGTGTCTCACCGGGTACATGTTTAACCTTAGCTCCATATGTCATATGGTTTGTTTATAGCACAGCTATTAAAGCAGCAATCTCCACAAGCCCCTCCCACCACCACCGCCCATCAGAGGCTCATACATACACCATAGGCTTAACAACCCTTTAGTGTTCAGCATCCTGTTCAATATGATGATGAGGGTGATCCATGGTAACACTATTTCGGATGGTCGCCGTTTAAGTTTAGTCACAGGTATTCCCCATGTTTTTTATTTTTATTTTTTCTGTGTTTGTCTCATTCTTTCTGCAATATAAATAATAAAAAGTGTCGTTCCTAATGTCCCCTTCTCTGCTCAGATGCCCAGGCAGAATAAATGCATGTGTAGTGTTCTCGTGTACGGTCACAGTCACAGAATTATAGACTATCAAAAAAAGACAACAACAAAAAGCTAAAGAAAAGCAAAACAGATCGGGAACTAAAGTGCAAAGTACGACGACAAAGGAAAGCCTCCACCAATGACAACAAAAAGCAACGACATTCAGATAAGGTCCTACTTTAACGGACCTTCTTCTGCACCTGAACTCAACTCAAGTGACTTCAAAACCAATTGTTCTTCACAGTCCATTTCTTCATTTGTTCAGTTCATACATAAAAAAAATATCCTCCTAGCATATGTATTAGTGTTGTGTTGGTCTGTTTTGGATCCAAATATATTTGGACTGACGTAGAAATATACCATTCAATGGAAAATGTTGATTTGAATTTGCATTGCAAAGGACTATCCCGTCAGAAAGCTGAAAGTGCCTCTATATTCGTGGTTCATCTCCATCGCCTCTTGGGCTTCTAGGCACTGAAGGTGCTGCTGTGTTTATGCCTCCTGGTGTAACACACTTTGGCCAGAAACCCAAGTGCAATCATCAACGCCAGCGTAAGCCCTATAACCAGAATGATGGTCATGCTCCTGTTGCCGTTGTCCAGTGAGTGACACATCTCTTCCGTCACTCGCTCGATGTTGACGGGCTCCAAGTCCTGCATGTGTACGCAGGTGACCGTGGCGATATCTGGCACCACCACGGTGGAGTGCTGCATCAGGTGGAAGAAACGGAGGTTACTGCAGCAGCTGAGCGGGTTGGAGCCCACATAGAGGGTCTTGAGCGAGCTCTCCAGCGCCACCAGCGTGTCGTACTCCAGCGTCACCAGGTGGTTGTTGCCCAGGTTTAGGGACTCGATGGACGACTCCTTGTTCCACGAGGGGAGCGTGGACAGCCGGTTGGTCGATAGGTCCACGAGTTTCAGATGGTTCAAAGTTGACAAGTCCACGTCTAGCCTGGAGATGTGGTTCTCACGGAGCGAGAGGCGCACCAGGGAGTCCTCTAGGCCTGAAAAGGCATTCGGGCCGACCTCCAAGCCAGGGTTTAGTGACAGGTCGAGTAGCGTCAGGGGTGTGTCCATGAAGGCATTGTTGGGCAGTACCTTCAGATGGTTTTCTGAGAGATACAGGTATCGCAATGTTGGAATGGAGGAAAATGCAATACAGCCTTGAGAATGTTGCGGATTGTTGCTGAAAGATGATTCTGCATGTGTTGGGCAAATCTTTAGGTTATTCTGCTGCAGGTGCAGGTATTTAATACGAGGTCGTCTTTGAAAAGTATGTGGATCCATGGTGGTGAAAAGGTTCCCTTGTAAAAAGAGCTCTTCGAGGGACAACAGAGTGTTTCTCCCAAATGTCAGGTTACGTAAAGAATTATAGCTAAGATCTAGAACCTTCAAATTATTCAGATGGCTTCCTTCGTCAACATGAAATGACTCAATACAATTATTGCTTATATTCAGATGCTCAAGCTGTACCATACTGAAGAAAAAGGACTGCGGTATGGTTTTCATTTGGTTGTAGCTGAGATCAAGGTATTTCAAACTTGAGAAGTCCTGGTGTCTGGGGACCTCGTCAGACTGAGTATGAGTCAAGGACTGCTCCCTGAAATCCCCCATTTCTTCTGCTGATCCAGTAGTATTGACACCCTGGAGCCGGTTCCGTGAAATGTCCAAGTACACAAGCTTGTTCCTCCTTGGAACCAGAGGGAAATAATGGATTTTGTTTTGGCTCAGGTCAAGGGTAGCAAGCTCATACTTTAAATCCGAGTCTACAGTCTGGAAAGCCTCTAAGCTGTTTCTACTGAGATTGAGTATTTGTAACTGACAGAGATCAAAGTCTGTGATGCAAGTGATGGAGTTTTTAGACAAGTCAAGTTGGGTCAGATGGTGCAACACATTAAATGCACCATCTTCAATCTCCAGGATGACATTGTTGTGAAGACTGACTTTTCTCAAAGACAGAGAGCCACTAAACGTGTCTTTGGCTATTTTGGTGATGCTGTTGCTATCGAGCGAGAGGTTTACCAGTGATAATGAGTCTCTGAGGAAGTAGTTTGTCATCCCTGTGTGAAGCCCATTGCCTGACAGATCGAGCGACTCCATGGCGCCTAGTTTCCCAACGCTCGATTTCGACAGGGCAAAGACATCTAGAGAGTTTTTTGAAAGATCGAGGAATTTGAGATTCTTCATGCCCATGAATAAACCGCGCTCGATGAACAGAATCTTGTTGGAGCGGAGACTCAGATGTTGGACGGTCGTGTGAAATGCCAACGTTTCACGGGTGAGGTTTTGGAACATGTTGTGCGACAGGTCCAGCTTCTGGATCACCTGGGGCAGGTTGGCTGGCGCACTTCTTAAGTTCAGGCCATCACAGAACACATCCATGTGGACCTGAGAAACAGAGAGAGCAAAAATGACCCACCGTTGGTTTTATGATCTAACATCTTATGCACATCTTATGTGCTAATGTGGCAATGACACATCACAGGCCTTAGTGATTAATGCCTATCTGGGGGGAACGTTGCTTTGTGAGTCAAAGGGGTATTAAGGGTCTTATGTCTTAGACATTCTGTACCCAGAAAAACATGTCATGACTCAAACTGGGGTTTATTGGTTCTTGTTTTTTTCCCCCCTTATATTCCTGTTCCTATCCAACCGGTACCGGACCCGGGTTACAGCGGCATCATGGTGGGACTGCACTTGCTGTTCACTGTCCTCGCGGGTCACACGTCGGGGCCTCTACCCGCCACTCACCCTCCACGCCTGCCCTCTCCGTGCCAGGTGGTAAGTCTAACAACCAATGAGGAGCGAGCGTGCCGGCCCTGTGGTCCGTCGTAGACCAATTACGATGCGTTCAGTGCACCTGACGCCAATCTGGTTTTGAATACAATTGGAATTGGTAAATCCTGATGCTGGATTTGACTTAATCGTTTGTGTTCTCGAGTTCTGTTTC
>PIJE02000100.1:183408-199817 GCA_002895965.2 Coryphaenoides rupestris
TGTTTCGATAAGGACTTGGTTCCTTTAGAGATGTAGGCCTCACCCTCCACGCCTGCCCTCTCCGTGCCAGGTGGTAAGTCTAACAACCAATGAGGAGCGAGCGTGCCGGCCCTGTGGTCCGTCGTAGACCAATTACGATGCGTTCAGTGCACCTGACGCCAATCTGGTTTTGAATACAATTGGAATTGGTAAATCCTGATGCTGGATTTGACTTAATCGTTTGTGTTTCGAGGCTCTAGAAAATGTTTGTTTCCAGGTTGTGAACATTTACTATTTGCAGGTTTTCGCAGCCGTGATACTTGGGAATGCCATATACTGACATTCCCAATTAGGTTCTAGGCATACCACAAGTATGCCAAGAACCTAAATAGTTGGCCTCTGAGGGGAAACAAGTGTGTGTGTGTGTGTGTGTGTGTGTGTGTGTGTGTGTGTGTGTGTGTGTGTGTGTGTGTGTGTGTGTGTGTGTGTGTGTGTGTGTGTGTGTGTGTGTGTGTGTGTGTGTGTGTGTGCGTGAGAGGGAGAGATGGGGAGAGAGAAAGATAGAGAGCGTGAGTAAGAGTTTTATGAGCTGTTTTTTAGAGAAAGGGTCTGGATCCATATGGTTTCTGTTAGAGGCCATACTAATAAGTTGGGTAACAAAAACCCTAAACTTAATAGCAACCAGGAGCTTTGATAGATGGATTCTCATTTAATTGAACGCTGAACTTTATGGGTAATGCTTACATAATGAATGGGTGAAATTCTATATTGATCAGGCCGTCATTTGTGTACAAATGAGTGGACTGATGGTGAAAGGGACCCCAGTTTGAGTCATGACATGTTTTTCTGGGTACAGAAAAAAAAAAAAAAAAAGTTGTAGAGATTTCACTAGAACTGCTGTAGGAGGAAGCGGTGCAGCAGGTGATGAGGCACAGGAAACGGGAAGTAAGCTAGCTGACACGCTGACCTGTCCTAACAAAATACAATAGCTTTGCTTGTTATCGTTTTTTCAGGGAATTTTTAGTCCTCCAGGCTCGTACAGTGGTAGACTGACGTAGGCCGACTACACAAAACCCAACTGATTCCGTAGAACAGTATCGTAGGCCTACATCTCTAAAGGAACCAAGTCCTTATCGAAACATTTTTAACGACCGAACAGGAACCGTAATGAGAACTAACAAAATGCCATTCAAGACAACGACGTCCATGTGCTACACTTGACACTGATAAAAGCAGACCATTTAAAAAAAGCTGAAGGCCAACATGTGGATTTAATTAAGTGTTTACGCCTATTGCTCTGTGGCTCTTTCTTTTGTGTGCAAGGAGACAAGTCTTAATAATAAAGATACGTTGTATATTATGGAAAAACAACATAAAACATCACAATTCTGAAACACATCTACATAAATACTCTCACATTAACTCAAGTGAGCTTAGATTCTAAACATATGTGATGCCATGTGCAAAATAAACATACCTAATAATATTAGCCGTCCAATCCATGCAAGAAAAGAACACAATTTAAAGTGCATACAGAAATATAAATACAAAGCCGTAGACCTCACCTCACACCTCTCAGCTGTGTGTCAAAAAGTTTCTGAGTCATTGTGACCGCGACGATTTCACATCCTTAACAACGGGAGGTACAGCCAGTGAATAAAATAAAATAAAATAAAATAATAAAAAAATACAAATCCCTATATAGGCAGTGTGTGTGTACCGCTGTGGATTATATAAAGACGCGCCTCTTCCTCTCCGGCATCGAGTGTTCCCGCGTCGTCCCCGCATGCCGCTTTTATCCCGGGAAGTTCCTTATAAGGGATCTGAGCGGACCAATGGGCACGCAGGGTCCCAGGAGGATGCTGCTGTGTTTCCACTGTTCCTCCTCATCCTCATCCTCATCCTGACTGACATACTCTTGTGTGGTAGTTCGACCCAGAGTGTGTTGTGATTTGTTTTCCCTTTGTGTGTGTGTGTGTGTGTGTGTGTGCGTGTGCGCACGCACACGCACACACACACACACACACACACACACAAAGGGAAGCGTGTGCGTGTGCGTGTGTGTGTGTGTGGGGTTATTTTAAGAAGGTATGATAAGGATCTGATACCTGACTTTCAGTTCCTCAAAGCCTGATATGACATAGGCTCATGCTCAGCTTAATTTCAGTATCACTTACTATTCCTGTCATACACACACACACCATTGTGATGATGATGGTGTGACGATGATCACATGGGTCATGTGTGTGTCGTCAAGCGTGTCAATAGTAAAACAAACATTGCAGCAACAATTCCCCGGGATTCCCCACGTTTGCGGTGGTTGCCTCTTGTCTGAGAAATGGTGCTCATAGGGTGACCGAGCCTGCCCCCTAGTGGCAAAACGGTGTGTGTGTGTGTGTGTGTGTGTGTGTGTGTGTGTGTGTGTGCGTGTGTGTGAGTATGTGTGTGTGCGTGCATGAGAGAGAGAAAAAAAGGAGTTGTATAATTTTTGTTGATTGTATGTTGCTATTCTATATAATTTTTATAATTCCAATGCATATCGTCAAGGCCCACTAGGCTTGGCACTTATTGTGTGTTTGCTGTTTCTTGCTGTTGTTAATATCACCCTGTGGCCTAACAATATGTGTGTCTATATATATATATATATATATATATACACACTGAACAAAAATATAAACACTTTTGATTTAGCTCCAATTTTTCATGAGTTGAAAGCAAAGATCTAAGACTTTTTCTATGGACACAAAAGGCCTATTTCTGCAGCTGCAGCATGAGGTGATGGTGGTGGACGAATGGCACAACAATGGGCCTCAGGATCTCGTCACGGTTCAAGTCCCTTCATGGCTCATCTCTGAAGCCTCATTGGTTGTCATGTCATTTGTGTCGTTCTCTGCATATTTGTGGGCTTTACATGGAGAGCGGCCTAAGTGGGACTTGAACCTTAAGTCTCTGGGTTCATGAGGTTGTAATTGTCTGATGTCAGGATGGCTGAGTCGCTCACCAGCTTCTGCAAGAGACTCAAGACCTGTTCAGAGTTCACCTGGACTCTGCATAACCCCTAACTTGCGTGTTTGCACATTATTATTAATAGTACTTAGCATTGTTTAGCATATTGTACAGTATGTTCTTAGATGTTGGTAATGCCCTCAGAATGGCACGTCTGCTCTCATCCCAGCTATTATGCAGGCAACCTAACAATTATGAAACTCGTTCTAACAGCCTCGCAACTATGAAAAATAAAATATGATGTTTTAACATTGGTAGGGCGAATGTTTGAGGTGTAATGCATAAGAGATGTTACTAACTGAAGTGTGGATAAGTTGCATATAAGTTAGTTTCTAATTAACGTGTTCAATTCTCATTCTGTTCAGCCCTTACCGTAGGAAGGCCTTTATTAACAGTAAATAACACATGTATGTATTTATCCTGCAAGTAACAGAACATATAATCTATAATGTTGTTTCTCGAGGGTTTGTCGAAGCACTCGCATGAGGAATTGCAAACACACTAAAATTATATTGAAGTTCACGTTCAATGTAATATGAAATAACAAAGATAGATGGAGCTCATATCAGAGTTTACAATTAATTACGACACTGTACCTTAAAAGTGTATATATATATATACTGTATATATATACTGTATACATATATACTGTATATACAGGGCTATATTTTGTTCATTCTCTCCTATTCGCTTGAAACTTTGTCTTTATGCTTTCTTATGTTTTATTTGCCTAGGGGAGGGGGGAGGGGTAAATTAATACAAATTAATTAACAGGGATAAATTGGGGTGGGGGGCGGAAGGAACCAATTTCTTTGTAGTTGGGTCCCCCCCCCAAATGTATCCCTGTTAATTAATGTACCCCCTCCCCCCTCCCCTAGGCAAATAAAACATAAAGAAAAGCATAAAGAAAAGTTTCAAGCGAATAGAAGAATTAATTAACAAAATTAATTAACAGCGTGACTGGTGGGATTTGAACCCAGGACTGCAGAGGTGAAGGTAAGAAGTCTCCACTGTGCCACCGAGACACCACACTATGAAGCGGTCGGAGGTGGCATTTGACTTTACACTTCTGCTGCATTGTTCAGTTGGAAAAGGACAAGAGATTTCAGGATACTCTTCAAACTGGCAGCATTATCAAATTATATATTGTTATAAAACAATCGGAAAAAAATTGAAAATCAATCAATATGGGAAATAAAATCGTGATTATATATTTTTGCCAGATCGCCCAGCCCTATGTAAGAGTTTTTGAAGGAGTATACGAGAAATAGTATACAAAAATTTAACAGCATATGTGTAGCTATGGTGTGAACACAATGATTTCAAAGCTATAAATCTAGATAAGACCAAATGAGAAGGAATAATTATCTTTTTATTGTGTCTGACTGTGTTGACAAAAAGTAAGTAATGAGAGGAAAAGACACAATTTATGAAGAAAATACAAAATCAGGAGGTTGCAATTAAATATTTTTTGATCGCTGAGACCTTGTTCTGTAAACACATAAGTTTAGATTTCTCAACATTACATTTTTTTTCTTTTCAAAATTAAAACCAGTTTTTTTTCCAGATTCTCAAGAATCAGTGATTTAACATTTTCAATGAATAAGAAATGTACATTGAATGTAAATAAGGTGCCGCTATAAGTGCACTAAAAAGCATAAAATTAGAGCTTGTTTATCACATTTTTCCTGGGGGAAGATCCCCCCAAGGGCCTCAAGTCCCTGCAATTACCATCAGTTTGACGCTAACTAAGTGGGAGTTGTGAGCACCTGGTATGTGGATAGTGCGCCCCCTGCTGGCCCAGGAGGGGTGGGGGGGGAAAAAAAAGTTATAAAGCGCTGGACTGCAGCAGGAGGGCTGGCAGACGGGAGGAGTGTGTGGAAGAAGGAGCTTAGAGGAACCGACGGCAGAGAATAGTCGTCGTGGCGGATCACCTGTCCACCTACCTACCTGTCCACCCACCTACCTGATGATGGCGGATCTGGGGGTCTCCATAGCGGTGATCGCCTGCATAGTCCTCGGGTGCGAGGCGGCGCGCAGGGCGGCCAAGCGACTCGTCCGCGCCGAGGATTACCGGATTTACCTGCTGGAGGCGGTGTGCACCTTCCAGCTCTGCGCCTGCACCCACGAGCTGAAGCTCCTGGCGGAACTGGGCCGGGTGGAGTCCCGCGTCGGCCTCACGTTGACGTTCCTCATGGCGCTTGTGCACATAACGACTTTTCAGGCGGCGTCGTGCAACCCGCTCGGCGTCCTGCAGGAGCGTCTGCGTGGCGGGACGTCCCGGTCCCAGTCCCAGTCCAAGGTGCAAGGTGCCGCCGCCGCGCTCATCGCCTGCCAGTTCGGAGCCGCGTTGGCCGCGCGGTACTCGGCGGTCGCCGTGTGGAGCCTGGGTCTCTCCGAGCTGCACGCCGCGCACGGCAGGTTCGGCTACCGATGCTTTGACCCCATCGCGGGCACCTTGCTGCAGGCCGCCGCCGTGGAGTCGGCGTGTGCGTTCTGCATGCAGGCGGCCGCCATGCACGTCCACAGGCTGGACGAGAAGCTCCGCGTCCCTGCCCTGTCTGCTGTGATCACGCTGCTGGTCTATGCAGGTGTGTTGCCCCTCCCCCCACCCTCACCCCCCCATATGCATGGCTCACGACCACCTCACACACATTATGTGCAGTACAGCTGACTGATTATTTATAAAAGTGTTGACAGAACAGACATGGAGTTTTGCATGTGATCAGGTGATCAGATCACAGGCCTAATGATTGATCCCCCATTGATTGATTTCCTTCAAGAGTTCAGGACCCCCCCCCCAGCAGGCAAAACATCCCCGTTGTGCTGTCGTTTTGTCAACCTTTGCTCCACTGCTACAGTGTCACTGTGTCATAGACAATACAGTAAACAGCAGGAGGTAGAAACAGGCCAGGTGGGCGGGTAAACACAGGCAGGTGCGCAGCGACACTGGTGGCGAGGTCACGTGAGTCACTGCTGGCGCTGGAGCAAAGGTGTGAACACCTCACCAACTACCTGGGAGCTCACCAACACAGAATATCATCCTATAACTACAACAACTTGTGATTTGTCTGATACACAGTGTACATATCTCATTGTACAATCCAATTATTCCATCATCATCATCATCATCATTGGAACACTGCATAGTACACATGGCATTACATAACCTGTATGTTACATTGGAAAAATCTATATGACATGGTGATGGGATTCCTGGTTTGCTTAAGCAAAGCGCAAATGGATGATGGTTGATGGTTGAAAAACAACATTGGTGTTAAATATGGCGTCACTCAAACCATATAGTTTCTTGACTTCTTGGGGTGGGCTGCTACACGGTGATGCATTTTGGGCATTGGCTATGCTGAATAATAGACATGTTATAGCGCTTTACAATTACTATTATGTAACAACAGTTTTTTTTAGGAACGTGTCTGTTAATACTGATGGATTGATTGGTTTATTGATGGATTGATTGGTTTAGCGGTTGTTTGATTGATTGATTGCTTGATACTCTCCACAGGGGGTCACATATCCGGGGCCGTTTTCAACGCCGTCCTGGCCTTCTCCATCCAGTTCCCCTGCAGTGGACACACCTACCCAGAGTACTGCTTCGTCTACTGGCTGGGCCCAGTACTAGGTAAGTACAAGCAAGAGTGCTGTGTCTACCTCAAGGCGTAGCCAAGGCATACCCCTCAGTCCAAACTGAGGACTGTAATGCAAACATAGATTGTCAAGACACAATGAATAACCATTGATTGTTATGAATGATTTGCGTAGGGCTGTACTTTCGTCTGTTCTGTGGCCCTATTGTTTTACAACGGGGCTAGCGAGGTCAGGACGGTCTCGTAGGCCGTACACTTTCAGTTTTTGGACGCTGTCGCCAGGCTAGCAGTCCTTTCCTCACCTGTTCTAGACCGCACTCAGAGGGAAGTTCACAATGTAACTGACCGGTTGTCAAATCCAGTCGGGTGAAGATTGCGCCTTTCGAGTTAATTAGCATTTGTCAGTGTACAAAACAAACCTATTTGCATATTTAAACATTGACTTAACATTGATTACAAGTTTGAACAACGTTTATGACGTCCCAATATCACATTTACATGACCAATAGAATGCCGTTTACCCCTATAGCTAAACTGCCAGATTTTTTAATAATTTGTGTCCCAATATTACATTTACATGACTAATAGAATGCAGTTTACCCCTATAGCTAAACTGCCAGATTTTGTAATAATTCGTGTGTGTACACATCCTTGATTATAAGTGTTCACCTAGTAATAACCTTACACATTGCAGTTGATGGTGGTTACTGTATATCTGGCTTGCTAAGTCTCTAACCTTTTCTATGACCTTTCTCTGTTGCCAGGCATGTCAAGCTGCATTCTGTTCTTTGAGAAAATTGTCCCGTTTCTCTCTGGGAAGAGGTCCATGGAAAAGACAACCGGGACATCGTCTGTCCCCCAGAGCAAGAAGACTCAATAGTGTGGACTGTGGCCCAGGCCAGGCCTAATCACCATGGCTGTATTTATACGTTTCATTGTGGTAAGAATCCACAGTAGAAGGTAACATAGGGATGATGAAAGGTGTGCAACTGATTCTTGGTTTATGAAACCAAGAATCTGTTGATGTCTATGCGCTAATCTATGTAATCTGTGCATCTTTGCATCGATTCCTGACCAAGACCAAGTCTCTCTCTTGCTTTAACAATGACAATCTTCTATGCACAGTACATTCACTTTGTCTAATTCGTATGGAACTGTTTACTGTGACCATTCCCCAGTTTCATGCTTTTCACTGTTTCAAACGCTAAATAGGGAATTTATATTCAAGCTGCTTTAAGTAACTTTTCAGAAGCTATACTAGCTAAGGGGTATGGCACAAATATAGGAAGATTTAATTTTGTATTGCTAAGTTTGGACAGACTTTCTGCACCAAAAAGGTATTTCATGGCAAATGGAAGTCAATGAGGGGCTACTTTCCTACCTCAGACCAGACCCCTCGTCATACCTCAGTGGACTGGTGAGTTAGAAGTCTGTTCAAATAGCACAATGCTGGTTTGACTAGCAACACCGACAGCCCGTATGGGTACGGGTTCCTCTCATCTTATTGAATCAGCCGTTAGGTTTTAATGTGAAATAGAATAATTTAAAGTAACAAGCGGGGTCATGCAAGTACTTGTTGGAGTACTAGGCTATGGCTTCACCAGCCTCGGGTGAACATCTTAGTGTTTTGTTTTTTTAATCTTGAGATCTGAACATACCAGTTATAATGAACTGCTGTCTCATCATGTGCCAAAGAGGTAAACAATTACAATTGAGATTTCATTTGAATGTAATTTGTGTACATTAAAAAAGCACAACCGCTCTAGTCTGGCGTGAAGAAACCAAGATCTCGTCTTGTTCTCGTACTGTACAAAGTTGTTTTTGTTGAATTAGGAGTTGATGAAGGAAGATTTAAAGCATTTTAAAAACAGTCTTTGTCCCCATATTAGCCCCTAGGATTCAACACCCAACAACCAAACGAGTTGTGCAGGTTCGACACCATGAGGAAGCCATGAAGGCCCCCGGTGAGGGAAACAAACAAAAGTAACTATTTACTTGTCTGTCTACTACTATCGTAGTAAAAATAAGCTTGTCAACAGTTAAGTTAACTTTAGGTCTTTGCCGAGCACCTGTTAGCAGAAAGGTAATGGACATAGCATACACGTGACAGATTCCTGTCATTCTGCTGGATGAAAGGTTGGACCACTGTCTAGATATAGACATACAGACACACAGCGTCTGTTGCATAATGTGAACTGTGTAACGTTCCAACCTCCTGTGATCCCATCAATCAATAATCACGTATAGTTAAGTCACGTTTAGGACACACACACTACAAGTCTCACTTGTTTATCGCAGTTAGAAGCTACATTCCTTTTCAATCATTATGAGGATGACCTACTAAAGATGAATCTATGTCAGTGTAAAATCAACATAGCTACCAGTTCACTCTTGACCACAGTGCTGCTCATCCAGTCTCCAGTGGTTGTGCTAGCGCTGAAGTAATGGATAGATGTTAACAGTTAACCTAGGAACACAGCGTTGACAGGAAAAAAACAAGCTGTTGCCTAAACTTAACTCTTTACTGAGACCGTGATCGAACAAACCACTTTAAAAAAAAGTGTATAATAAAGTTTTAAACACAAATTAAAGATTTCAAGTAATTATTTGTCAAGACTTTTGCAATTGTTTCAGGACATCAGGGAAAAACCTGAACAACAATGCAAGGATTAAACCCATTTTATTATGACAAATGTACAAGATCGGATTCATAAGAAATAACATTGTGACAGTAAGGAAACAAAATGTATAAGGACGTACGCAACATCGATGAGCAATCTACAAGGTTCAATACGGCAGACGACGGCGTCTCTCCTCCCAGGTTCGAGATGAGGTAATAGGCAACAACTCTTTAGCGCTTCAGTCCTTGGCACCAGCTCTCCCTCTGCACCAGCCCAGCCCCAGTCCCTAGGGGGCGTCGAGGGACCAACACAAACCACTAGTTTCTTTCCCAGTTTCTCATCACACCAAACCCCAACCCCCCCCCTCTACATTTGCTACTGTATTCTCCACCAACACAATCTAAAAGTAAATCAATTGAACTCAGTCCGACCAAATGTCGTGCATTATGAGTAACACACGCAACGGCATTCATTTAGCTTCAGTTAAAACGATTTGGCCACAGCTAGTATATAGATAATATATATATATAGCGAGAGAGAGATATATATATATATTTAAAAACAAAACAAAGTATAGAGTGGTTTATCCTTGGGAAGACCATGCCAAGACTAATTTACAAGGATATTCTACACTCTCCATTCTACCCCATGAGACATAAGTGTTCTATACCTTTTTCTTCATGTCAGCAATCGCTTTTCATGCCTACCAACACAGTTTCACTGCAAATTAGACATCCTATGTCCCTTTGTAATAATGCAACAGGTTGGAGGGGTGGGGGCAGGGGACGACTAAATAAATCCAAACATGCCCGTTTGCAGATTTGATTACATAAAAAAAAAAAATTATAATAAGTTTTTACCAGAGTTTGTACCAATATCAAGTTCCTACAAAAGAAAAATAATAAAATCTCATGCAATCTGTAATAATTGCCCAATATATTTAGTTTTCTTCTTCTGTGATTATAAAACGCCTCTACATATATTACAGCAAAAAACTACAGATATACACAGACCGGTTCTGAAACATCAGAGGATGAACAGGGTTGTTTGACAGAAATACTGAGTGTGTGTGTGTGTGTGTGTGTGAGTCTCAAACAGCCTCATCCAAATCTATTATCAGAGTAAAGAGTATTAGAGTAAAGTTTGAAAAAATGAAACGGAGAGAGAGAGATCAGACTTCATAGATAGCCGTGGAAGGCAAAGAGGGATTTCAAATCAATACAGTTCACTCAGGTCAGGTGATTGGGTGGAGTTTTGGTGCTGGGCATTCGATGGGACAAACCACATGTTGTGGACGGGGGTGGGGGGGGGGTGGGGTGGGGGAGGGAGGGGCCGAACCCACATACAGGGGGAGATGCACGGAAGAGACCATTATTCAAAAAAGAGGTGACAAACACTGTTCCAGATATACAAAAATACATTATAGTAGTTATCAGAGATGGGATATAAAAACACAAATGGTAAAAAATAACGGATATATTAACGCCGCCGCAAAACAGGACAAAACCGCTCAAAGAGGAAACAAAGTTTTACAACGGTGGATGAGCTCCGAACAAAGTCACGACGCAAGAGTGACTTCATCTACACACACAACATTCCCTTCACAGATGTAATGTCCTCTGTCTAAATACGGGAACTTCACCACTCATAAACGATGGCACACAAATGTAAAAATAATTATATATGTATACAATGTACAAAGTCTAAACTAACCACTTTTGGAGCAGGGGCGGGGCTAGTGGGGGTGGGGTTGGGGGCAGGGAGAGGACGTCTACACTACTAATTGGTCCCTTACATACATACATACTTACATTCATTCATTCAACCCTTCCTACACATGCAGACTGAGTATTCATATGAACGGTACCGCAACAATTGGCGATGGGAGAAAATGTGTGAGCTGTTGGAAGCACGTCTGATTCGCACTCTTGATAATTGTGTTGTTGTATGACAACACGGTGGCTCGACGAGCCCTCTGGTGATGGTGGTTAATGGTTAATGGCCAACAGACGTTTGAGCCAACTTATCCAGCATATAGATAGATAGATATAGAATGGATAACAGTACTAGTACCGACTAAGTACTAACAGGTCATGGAGAACAAAAATGTGGCAAAGAGTTCCTATTTGAGTTGGCAAAAATACATCTACATTTTAAATGGCTAAATCTTTGCATGGTTTAATATTTGCCTTAAAACCATGATCGTTAATGGAATGCGGCTGACTTTAAAACCATGTCCTCCAATCCCAAGATTACGAGAAAAAAAATGCTGAATTCTTACGTTGATTGCGGACGCGTCAACGCAATCTTTCTCGTTCCTCCGGACATGATAATCCATCGTGAAGGGCGTAGTGTGCACCCTGAAGCTCACACGGTCTCCAGGACTCGAACCCCTGGACCGGTGGCAACAGAACATGGTACTATAGACACATAACATGATATACAAGAATGACAACACAACAAAATGGCAGCAAGAGAGGAGGGGGGGGGGAGCGGGGGGACTGGCTTGTTTTTGTTTACAATAGTGAGCGGCGCAAATATATAAGCCCTACTATTTTGGGTCAAACGACTTCTGAGCGCTGGGACACCGAGGT
Organism: Coryphaenoides rupestris; assembly: GCA_002895965.2. Taxonomy (NCBI): domain Eukaryota; kingdom Metazoa; phylum Chordata; class Actinopteri; order Gadiformes; family Macrouridae; genus Coryphaenoides; species Coryphaenoides rupestris. The sequence goes on from PIJE02000100.1 coordinate 195,214, forward strand.
AAAGCCGGGGTGGGCTTGGGGAGAGGGCAGGTGTGTGTGGGGGGAGGGGGGGTGCTGGGGGCACAGTCCTCTGACGGAGGAACGTAGTTAATAAAGTTAAGCAATATAAAAATAAAATACCACCAAAAAAATTAAAAAGTACATCTTTTTTTTCCCCGCCCTCTGCGTTTTCCTTCTTTTATTTTCGCTTTACAAGTCTTCGCTGTTGCAGACATAGTCCACCCAGGTCCGTGACCCCCAGCAGGTCGTCCTCCATCCTCGTCCGGCGGCTCGAGGCCGTTGGGAGCCACAGGGACAGGGGCCCGGTGGTGGCAGCGGCCATGTTTTTTTGGCTCCAGCTGGGCCATGAGGCCGGAGGCTCCGGGGGGGCGGCTAACCAGACCCTCCAGGCTCTTCATGGGGGCTCTGTCCGTTGGCGGCCTGGCCGTAGTCCAACGAGGGGGCGGCGCCTGGGCACCTTAGCTTCGGCCACCTCCTCCCCTTTCCCGCCCTTCTTCTGGGCCTCCTCCTCTTCGTCGGAGTCGTCCGAGTCGATGCGGTTGACGCGTTTGCGGACGGGGCGGTCTTCCTCCGAGGAGCCCGAGTCGTCCGAGTCGCCGTCCGAGTCCTCCGACGTCCGCCGCCGTTTGAGCGCGAGCCGCTTGTGCTGGCGGGAGTCGCTGGGCGGGGAGCCGGCACGCCGCTTCCCCTCCGCTCCTTGGTGTCCACCTCCTCCTCGTCTGGAGAGAGAGGGAAGAGAGAGAGAGAGAGAGAGAGAGAGAGATCGCTGTTAAGATCCAAGCTCCCCATAGAGCTAAGGCCTCTGTATGCTTCTTCAGATGTGTTCTGAGATCAGAACAAATCGCCCGAATTCGACTTTACCTTGTATAGTTCAGAGTGAGAAGGCTTAGCAAGAGGGACAAGGTGGCTAGCAAGGAGAGTGACAGAGCGGCTAGCAAGGAGACAAGGTGGCTAGCAAGGAGAGTGAGAAGGTGGCCAGCAAGGAGAGTCACAAAACCGCTTGCAAGGAGAAAGAGAAGGTGGCTAGCAAGGAGAGTGACAAGGCGGCTAGCAAGGAGAGTGACAAGGTGGCTAGCAAGGAGAGTCACAAACGCTTGCAAGGAGAAAGAGAAGGAGGCTAGCAAGGAGAGTGACAAGGCAGCTAGCAAGGAGGGTGAGAAGGCGTCTAGCAAAGAAAGCGAGAAAGAGGCTAGCAAGAAGGGTGAGAAGGCAGCTAGCAAGGAGGGTGAGAAGGCGGCTAGCAAGGAGGGTGAGAAGGCGGCTAGCAAGGAGGGTGAGAAGGCGGCTAGCAAGGAGAGTGAGAAGGCGGCTAGCAAGGAGGGTGAGAAGGCGGCTAGCAAGGAGAGTGAGAAGGCGGCTAGCAAGGAGGGTGAGAAGGCGGCTAGCAAGGAGAGTGAGACGGCGGCTAGCAAGGAGGGTGAGACGGCGGCTAGCAAGGAAGGTGAGAAGGTGACTAGCAAGGAGGGAGACAAAGCAGCTAGCAAGGAGAGTACCAAGGTGACTTACAAGGAGAGTGAGAAGGTGGCTAGCAAGGAGAGTGAGAAGGAGGCTAGCAAGGAGGGTGAGAAGGAGGCTAGCAAGGAGAGTGAGAAGGCGGCTAGCAAGGAGGGTGAGAAGGAGGCTAGCAAGGAGAGTGAGAAGGAGACTAGCAAGGAGGGTGAGAAGGAGGCTAGCAAGGAGAGTGAGAAGGAGGCTAGCAAGGAGGGTGAGACGACTGCTAGCAAGGAGAGTGACCAGGGCTTAGATACTACAGAAAAGCCTGGTGAAGTTAGTAAAGCCGGCAATGAGGTAGAGGGACCGGACGGCTCCAAAGTGTCGGACAGCGATCCCCACGTGGCCAAGGATGAAGAGGACCCCACAAAGCAGAAGGAGGACTCGGACAGCGAACCGATGCATCAGGTCAGACGAGGAGGCGCCCGGACGAAAGCCAAGCCCCGTCGACGGGTCAAAGTTCTGATCGAGGAGAAACAGGCCGATTCGGAGTCGGATACCAACGTAGGCCGGTCCCTTCGGCGGTCCGCTCGGATCTCCAGACCCACTCAGAAGGCGGTGGATATCCAGGACCGTAAGGTGGAGCGGCAGCAGACCGATCCACCACCTGAGAAGCTGGGAGGGAAGGGAGATGGGAGAGAGGAGGAGGAAGAAGAAGAGGAGGTGGAGGACGAGGAGGGCAAAGTAGTTAGGAGCAAACCAAAAGAGAAGAAGCTTGACCAAGAAGGCCTATCCAAATCAAAGGTACAGTATGTTCACTCTTGCTCCAAGCATCCTAGAAAAGACCATTAGGACAACGTACAACATGTTCTTTTGGGCAGTGGGGAAACAAAGGGTTTAAAATGGCTGACTTTTTGTTTTTAGGGCAGAAAGCGTCGAAAGATCCAGTGGTCACGGGCGCGGCGCAAAAAGAGGGGCTCTGAGGACGATGACGGCTCGGAGGGCAGCGGCTCAGAGTCCAGCGACGAAGACGAGACGGAGGAGGAGGAGGACGACAGTGACGAAGACTACAAGGTCGAGCGGGGCAAGAAAAGACGGAACCGGAACCGGAACAGGCGGAGCTCGGACTCGTCCACCTCCTCGGACGACGACCTCCCGCCAAACGACGAGCCCTGCAAACACTGTGGCCTACCCAATCACCCGGAGCTAGTGAGTTCGCCCGGCCGCATGAGTAGAACTCTGACTGACGTTGATTAATTTATTTATGCTTGTTAATTATGTATTATATTTAAGTGTTATTTATATGACAAATTTAGAACACCTTTCCCTGTTTGGATTTGGGTAACCGCGGAAGCTGTCAATAGTTATTGAAACTTTACATGAATGAAGGCTGCATCTTTCCCATACCATTTCATAAATCGGCTTGATATTTCAAGTCAAGTCAGTAGTATTTCAGTTTTTGTATTCACTTTCATTTGTGCCTTACACGTTATCTGTTTTGTTGTATATTTCAGTATTTTGTTTGTGTTATAACGATGTACGTATAGTCTATATACATTCCTCCGCCTACGGGAAGCACTCCCCTCACCCCAGTGTGTCACCGTCTCCCTCCCAGATCCTGCTGTGTGACTCCTGTGATAATGGCTACCACACGGCCTGCCTGCGCCCCCCTCTTATGATCATTCCTGACGGCGAGTGGTTCTGCCCTCCCTGCCAACACGTACGTAGACGTGCACCATTACTCCATTCACCTCCTGGGCCATCGACAGAAAATGTTGCCAACGGCTTAAGATTACAAAAAATGTTGTCGCTTGAGAAATGCGATTGCTTTTCTGTTCCAGATAGAATAGGCACATTCAGATATAGCATGCATATTGCATGCTAAATTATTACTTTTGCATGAAAAAAAAAGTTATTTCAGGCCTCTTTGTACTATTTTGGCATTTAGAAATGTCCATATTCTAAATAGGTAATTGAATACAAATTCCAATGAAAATAATTGGAGTCTTGTGATGTAGTCCAGCTAGAAGCAGAGGTCTATAGTCGGTAGCTAACTGCTAGCTCTCTGGTGCCCCCCCCCCCTGCAGAAGCAGCTCTGTGATAAACTAGAAGAGCAGCTATTGAACCTGGACACTGCGCTGAAGAAGAAAGAACGCGCCGAACGAAGGTGAGAGGCCTTGCCGAGTCTGCACATGGTCGTACACATGGCACATATGGGTGGCTGTGCCGTTTGCTAAAAACATTTTCCATTATGTGACTATTGGAATTGATTATTATAATTTTTTTTCTGCAGGAAAGAGCGGCTGGTGTACGTTGGAATCAGTGTGGAGAACATAATTACGCCTTCTGTACGTACCGCCCAGCACCCCGTTGGACATGCGTTTAAGTTGAAGTCGCTATTCCTGCCAAGCTGGGCCATAACGTCTCGCTCTCCCTGTCTCCCCCTCCCCTCCCCAAGGTCGAGGCGGAGGAGGTCAAGGAGGAGCCAATCGTCAAGGAGAAGAAGGAGGTGAAGCGGAGCAAGAGCTGGGGTCGAAGGTCGACGCGGGCCAAGAAATCCATAAGCTACAGGTGATTTAATGATTCCAGTTGTCATGGTAATGGAACATTTTCCGATGTAAAGATTTGTGCACAAACCATTATGCCGTTGACGTACAAAATCTGCAAAGAAATCATTGTCGTAGATTTCCTGAATTACAGCACAATAAATGTTTAGAAGCGCATACGTCGAAGGAAAATGTGTGTATAGAATATACACAATGTCCTTTTCACTCGCACTCAAGTCTCATTGTGATTGTCCTCATGAGGTTTCTGTACGGCAAGAAGGATGTAACACTATAACACTTACACCTTTTTAATGTCTGCCTTTTTCTGGACAGATTTGACGAGTTTGACGAGGCCATCGAGGAGGCCATCGAAGAGGACATCAAAGAAGCCGAGGGTGGAGGTAGGCGGAGCTTAATACGCCCAGTGCTCTGCATTACTGCACCCAAACCCCCACCATTATTATTATTATTTTTATTATTATTATTATTATTATTAATTTATTATTATTATTATTATTATTATTATTATTATTAACTTGACAACACAATGATAACACACGGACACATAAGACACTAAAACAACTAAATATCTTAAAACACATTTCCCAAAAGCCTGAGGGCAACTGC
>PIJE02000100.1:200590-211390 GCA_002895965.2 Coryphaenoides rupestris
TTGTCCCGCCGACCGGTCAGCTCCGACAGCGAAGGTCAGTCACTGGGAGGAGTCTGTGCTGTTGGTGTTGTCTCCAAAGGAATCTTTTTGGCCTTGTTTTCAGTTGATCAGCTGAAATGCATTTTAGTGGCCTGGATCAGAAGTCTGCATGGGACTATTGTGGTTGGTGTGCGACGGGCTTAAAGGCCTCTGTATGCTTCTTCTGAAACACGTTGGAATCCGGCTTCTGGTGCTTCTGGGGGAAAAGTCACTCCGAATGCGGGGTATGAAGGGGGGCGGGGCTTGGAGGCTGGCGCCAGGTCTTGGTAAGTTGAGGGACAGCCTCCTATACTCTAGTACTGCCCCCGATATCAGCCAGTTTGTGAACGCTGCCTTGTCACTCTCCTTGCTAGCCTCCTTCTCTTTCTCCTTGCAAGCGGTTTTGGACTCTCCTTGCTGGCCACCTTCTCACTCTCCTTGCTAGCCACCTTGTCACTGTCCTTGCTAGCCACCTTGTGGCCACCTTTCTCCTCCTTGCTAGCCACCTTGTCACTGTCTTGCTAGCCCTTGTCACTCCTCCTTTGCTAAGCTACCTTGCTATTGCCCGCCTTGGTCACTGTCCTTGCTAGCCACCTTGTCATGTCCCTTGCTAGCCACCTTGTCACTGTCCTTGTAGCCACCTTGTCACTCTCCTATGCTAGCCGCCTTGTCACTGTTCCTTGCTAGCCGCCTTGTCCACTGTCCTTGCTAGCGCACCATGTTTACTCTCCTTGGCTAAGCCACCTTGTTACTCTCCTTGCTAGCCACCTTCTCACTCTCCTTGCTAGCCGATTTGTCACTCTCCTTGCTAGCCGATTTGTCACGCTCCTTGCTGGAAGCTTTGTCACTCTCCTTGCTAGCCACCTTGTCGTCATACTTGCTGGAAGTCTTATGTGGCGGACTGCAGAAAGACAATTTTGGCACTTCAACTTTAGACAGTAGTTCAGACATCGGTGCCTGTTTATCTGCAGATTGTGTCGGTTTTTTATCAGAATCCTTAGAAGTCATTTTATTTTCTGCCGTATTTAATGATTTCTTGATGTCTTCAGGTAGTTTCTCTGCCTTCTTTTGTTTAGCCGTTTTGTCTTCCATTTGGCCTCCCTCTAGCGCTGGAGTGCTGGGCTCTGGTTTTGATAGATCAGCTTTGGAATCTACATCCATTGGCTTTGATACTCAGCCTTAGAATCTACCTCCATTGGCTTTGATACCTCAGCCTTAGAATCTGACTTGCCATCACGGCTCTCGGTGCCATCGTGTCGCTTATTGACTTTAGACTTGGAGTCTTCCTTCTTGTCCTGCTCGGGTACAGTCTTTTTCTTTTCTTGAATACCATCTTTCTCAGAGGCTGCTTGTGGAGCTTTTGTACTAGTGGTTAGGGGCACGCTTGGGTCTTTAACACTTTTGGATTTCTCAGTTTGTTCAGATGATTCTTGTTCTGCAATATGTGGTTTGTCAGATTTAAAGTCAGTACTCAATGGATTGTTAGAGTCCATCTTCAATGTATACTCTTTTAACTTATCCTTTTCCTTTGACTTGCAAGAGTCTACTGAACTAACTGAAAATGCCACCTCTGTTTTATGATTCAAGTCTGTCTTTTCAACAGTTTTACTTTCTGGTTCATTGATTAATTTAGAATCTGGAGGACCGTCAAGCTCTTTGCGGTCGGATGACTTTGAAAGTGTGCTATTTAAATCCTTAGATGTTAGGCCTTCTGTTTGAGGTGAGGAAGACTTATGAGAACTTTTGTCGTTCTGTACCTCTTCTCTAGGAGCAACGGTGATCTTCTTTAGTGCCTTTTCATCCCCAAAGTTATTAACCAGACTCGACTGATTTGATGAGCCTTGCTCCTCTGTGGAATTCTTGTCTAGAGTAGAGTTTTGTCTTTTCTCGTCAAGACTACCCTGCTCGGCAGAAGGCATATCTTTGTTTCTGTCCTTTATGATTTTAGCAACACTCAAACTTTGTGTTGGCTGTTGCTCTTTGCTACTTGATTCACTCTGGAAGTCTTTGTTAACCGTATGATGGGCGTTTCCATTTACGTGATCATTTTCGCCCGGTTTCTCTGCCGATGTCCCCACCACTTTTGCAGGATCCTTGAAATTTGTTATGGATGGGCTTTGTGTAATGACATTAGTCCCGCTGTTTTTGTCAAAGTCCTCACTAAGTTTCATTCCTCTTTTTTTCAAAGGGATTTTGGCCTGCTGGTCAATCTTGAGCGACCGCTGGTGTTCTTCAATGGCATTTCTTCGGTTCTCCTCGCATTGCTCAGCTTTTGGTTTTATATGAACGACAGGTCCCTCAGCAGTCGGCACGGGTTCCTTGATTTTACTCTCCTTTACCTCCATGGGCTCTTCTTTGATGGTCTGTTCATTTTCAACGACACTGCTGTTTGAAATAACTTTGTCTGATTGGTCGGCAGGTTCAGATTCATCTTTGCAATGGCCATTCAGGGGGGATTTGGCCTCGGTCACGTTAGATTTTGTGTCATCTTTCGGTGGCTGCGTTTCACTGCTCTCAGTTTTGATTGAGCTTGATGGGTCTTTGGGGTCTCCCTCTTCATCTGTTGTGAATTCCTCAGACTTTTTTACTCCATCTGAAACTATATTGAGGACACATTATGCAAATAGAATCACATACACAGACAGTGGGATGGTTATTTAACCTTCAAGGTGCTAATGCACAAGCACAATACATTAAGAGAAAACTAATTGTAATTGTTAAATAAATAAATAAATAAGAGACAGAAATAATAATACAATTGTGTAAAAGTATAAAACAGTTTTAAAAAAGAAAAGGAAAGCCCAAATATATTGTCAGGAGCTGTTATGAAGCAGGGGGGAAAGCTATTCTGAAAAGGTGGGTTTTTTTAGTTGTGATTTGAAAGAAGGCAGTGATGAACACTGTCGCAGGCCTGGGGGGAGAGCATTCCACAATGTTGCACTTTCACCCTAAAAGACACCATGCGTGAGAAACTACTTTTGGATTTGTTTCGAAAAGTTGGCATGAGTGGTGTTGCTGTCCTACAAAATAACACTTAATTGTGGCAAATCGCTCTCAATTTGAAAAATGAAAACTAAAAAGGTAAATGTGTGGATGTAGAAGTACAGTTTTGGCCATTCTCTGGATAAATAAATTCTCGGGATAAATAAAGTTCTATTCTATTCTACCAATGTGCACACTATCAGCGGCACATTCAGTTGGAACGTGAATCAAGATATTGCAATCCCATATAAAACAATCTGTTGATTCATGTTATAACAATGTTCAGATCGCGTTCTCACCTAAAGCAAACTGAACTGTACTGTCACTTGGTAGCGTACAGAGACCGACCCACTTTCACCCAGAGTTTGTCTGAGTTCAAATGAGCGTATCAGACCACCCCACGCTACTAGTATCAGTAACGGGGTCCAGGTGTGAAAGCAACCTTAAATCAAGGCGCTTTTTGGGAAAGCAGTTTCCATGAATTATGTTTGTAAAAAGTAATTTAAAAAAATCTAAAATCTAAACAATAGCAAATAGCACCATTTGACTATTCCATAAAATACCTCCATCCTTTTTCTCCTCTCCATCTGCAGCGTCTTTCTCTTTGGCCAACAATTCAGGGTCAATCTGGGTCTTCAGCAGAGCTAGAACCTGGGCCAAGTCGTGTCTGGTTCTGTGAATTAACCAATCATAAAAGCATCAGTAAGCAGCTGGCTTTCAGATTGCCCAACATGCCAAAAAAATAATTTCAAACTGAGGGACTGCAAAATGTCTGGTCTAATATTGCAATTATGGTTTTTGATTGACTCAAATTAGTGACAGCTCAAACAATGGTGAGTGCCAAAATTAGTCCCAAGAAGTGACATATGGTTGGCAAATAATATCACTCTGCTCCAATTTGCACTGATAAGAAAAAGTAATTGAGAGAAGCTGTGCTTGGCGCGCTCCTAGTTAATTATAATGCGGGCCACAGCAAAGATTAAGGATGAAGCAACAACATCCATCCATCCATCCATGAAGCAACAACATTGCATTAAAATTAGGCTGATTAATTTTAAGCTTTGAATATTTGTTTGGTTTTCCAAACGAAAGCATTTGAATCCTGATTTGAGATACCGACCAAACATTTGGGCTCAGCCCTACTTTAAAATCGTACAAAGAGCGAACACATATTTTTATCTACCTGACGATACACTTCCAAGAGGAGCCGTCCAGGTCGTCCAGCTCCTCCAGATAGACACGCACGTTGTTGTCCTGGTCCAGCTGAAACCAGTACATCTGGCCATCCTTGTCCCGCCCGATCGGCTGCAGACGCATTTTATCTGGATCCTCCTCATTGATGGCGGTCTTGAACTTAACATTGTCATCAAATTGGCATTCACACAAATACTGAGGAAAGAAAAACACAGAAAAAGTTGATTTACGCATGATGGGAAATCACAGCCACTAACAATGTTGAACAGCCTAATTATTGTTCTACACTTGCAAAATGTCCCATTTTTGTTAAGAATCTATTATATGTTAATAACATCTTGGAACGTAATGAAGCACATCACGCACAAACACATCACAACATTGAAATATAAGGAGATATGACAGGACATACCTTTGTTACAAGTGACTTTGATGAGCAGTGTTTACCACAAGATATTGCAAAACTAGTTGATGTCTGCATGGTTTTACCCAATGTAATAATTTCAATGCTATAAACCTCACTCACTTTAAGAATCCCTGTCTTGCACTCGACAGACATGTCTTTGTATCCATTTTTCTCGAGTTCCCATGCCCATGTAGTGTTGAACTCTTGACATATCTGTAACACACACAATAGTAAAGCCAAATAAATGAACGTCACAACAACAGTGTAGAATTGTTGAAATTGACCGCATGGATGAAATTCTGCATGAAATGAAGCATACAATGGTTTGACTAATGTCACTGCAAGCAGAAGCAAACAAAATAAACTGCATTTCAAAACCTAATTGTTTTTATTGGAAATAGATTTGATAGAAAAATGGTATGGAGTAGGGGATACAGCCAAAGAGACTTTTAAGTTCAGCTCAAGCGCCTCACAGTCACCTCACCTTCACAAGATGCTTCTCCCATCGCTCGGCTGACACCGACTTGCCGATCTTCCTCAGCAACTTCATGTGAAGGTCCACCAGTAGCTTAGGGACTGTGGAAAATTACAGTTATGTCTTCTGTGCATTTATGGTGATAATAAGGTTTAATCTGCTAAACATTCACATTCTACCATTCTTAATAACCTATTGATATTAACCAACACATTTCCATGAGCATTAATCATGATTATTATGAGTTTGCATTATTCTGAAGTAAACTATAACAACTGTTTGTTTACCTGTTAAGTTTATAATTATGTAATTACCTAACATTACAGTCAAATGCCATTTATTTCCATCTCTTTCTTGTGACAATTTTATATTTGCGTCATGTTTAAGGCATTAAAGACACCTTTATTTTTATTCGTCTTTATTGGTTTTTTTTTTGCAAGTAACTGGCCAGGGCTCTGCATCTTATTCTTCAAGATGGCCTCCGAGCAGAGCGCTGTTGAAGCCACACGGAAACACACTAATATAAAATGTATGTTTAATGTACACGTAGTAATAATAATAATAATACAACTGAAAAGTGCTGAGAACACGTGGACGCGTCGAGTCAATTGCGCCAATTAGTTCGAACTAATTACGGAGCACTCGGGAAGCGCTCGGGGTGCGCATGCGCGACCGCCGCGAAACGACCAAAATATCGCCCGCTGTAAATAAATAAAGCGCTAAATTGCGTTGCGCGTCGCATGCAACGTTGGGGGGGTGGGGGGGAATTCGACAGATTTCGACACCACAATGGCCTCACAAATCAACCAATCAATCGATCGATCAATCGCGCCATCCCCCATCAGTTCTCTTTTTCTCAACCGGTTTGGAAGAGCAGATAAAGGGGCTGCCTGGAAAATAACATGCGATCATTTAAAGCTCCAAACTGCATGCAAAAAAAAAAACGCACGCAAAAAAACGCACCGTTTAGCGGATAAAACCCCCCCCACCCAAACGCCCCGCACTCTCGATTCCCACCTCGAACCAGAGACGCTTGGCTTGGTTTTCGCATACATCCGATGATAATAAAACAACACAACCGCGTCCGAAGCCACACAATAACAACACACGCGCACACACACACACACACACACACACACAAGTGGCTAGCCTTAGCCTAGCGTTAGCCTTAGCGACAACACCGATGCCATGCAACGGTGTAGTCTCTCATCCTCCCTCTCCCCGTGTGTGTGTGTGTGTGTATAGATAGCATGTTAGCACCTGAGGACGTGTCCCGGAGGCACCGCTCCAGCTGCGGGAAGGTGAGCTCCGGCAGGTCCAGCAGCGCGCCGTACCGCTCCAGGAAGGAGCACACGACGGCGTAGCTCGGGCTCAGCAGACCGGGGCTCGCCGTTGCCGCCGCCGAAGCAGCCATCTTTCTTCCACCAGCGGAGGAGCCGAGACCCGAGACAACCACAATGCACCGCGGCGGCCGGAGGAGAACAACACAACACGGTGGTGGTGCTGGTGCTGGTGGTGCTAGTGGTGGTGGTGGTGGTGGCGGCAACCCAGAGGCCTTTGCGGGGAAACGATGTGCGAATGTAAACAAACGAGTGTTACGCGGGGGATTGGGGAAGACGTCAGGGTTTTATATGTGCGCTGATTCCCCTTTGTGTGTGTGTGTGTGTGTGTGTGTGTGTGATCTTTTATATGTGCCCTGATTCCATTTGAGAGAGAAGAGAGAAGAGGTGGAGTGTGTGTGTGTGTGTGTGTGTGTGTGTATGTGTCTGTCTCTCGTCTCTCTCTCTCTGTGTGTGTGTGTCATCTATTATACCTCACCCACTTTCAGGAATAAATCTGTGTCTGTGTGTGATCTATTATCTCACTGTACATTTGTTATTATTATTTTGTATTATTCTATTGTTTATTTCTCTATTGTTTATTATTCTATTGCTGTGCAACCTCTGGCACAAGAATTTCCTTTGGGATTAATAAAGTTGTATCTTATTTTATCTTATCTTATACCTCACCCACTTTCAGGAATAAATGTGTGTGTGTGTGTGTGTGTGTGTGTGTGTTCACATGTTTGTTAGAATAGAATAGAACTTTATTAATCCAGAAGGAAATTCTTGTGCCAGGTTGCATAGCGATACAGTACAATAAAACAAGGAAAACAACAGAGTGATAAAAATAAACTAACGGATATGCAAATTTACAGTTAAAAAGTTTCAAAGTATTCGAGACATAGACGAATAATAAACCTGCATTGCAACTGGAACCCTGTGCAATAACCATGATTGTTGTCATTCATGTGTAACTAATGATATGGTCACGGCTTCTCTTTTGGAAGAGATCCACAATGAAAGTTACACTTACAACCTATGTTTCAAATAGTTTTTATTTTAATTTTCACCTGTTTACATATATAGGCTATTATAACTGAGGAGAAAACATAGCACATAACAACATGCACTAATAGAAAGTAATTAAACCTCGCACAATGAAACGTTTATACCCCTCAACTCGTTTCATGATGTTTTTCTTTCAACATGTTGCCGAAGGTTGAATTATAAAAGCAATGGTTGTTAAAGAAAGTTCCACTAGCAGCCAGCAGAGGGCGCCGGAGCGCGTAACGGAAAGGAGCAGAAATCACAGCAGCCTATCTCAGTGGAAAAAAACCAATAGAGGGGTGGCAGGGTTGTTGCTTACCTGAGGCTATCCTGTAGATTCAACTAAATTGTACTTTGAATCGTCTTCAAATGTGTTTGGTGCATCTGTATAACTGTGGGGTTTATTAGGGGTGGTCAGCGTAGTGTCTTCAATTCAGACAGAAGAAGACTGTGGTTGTTGTGGGAGTGTGTGTGTGTTTGGTGGCTGGCTTAATTGGCCTCACCTGGCCCAGTTAGAGTCTGGGAGGGGGGGGGGGGGGGGTTCTTTGCTACAGTGGGGTTTACGTAACATCAAAGAATTCTTCAAGTCAATAATTATGAATACGTTTCCATTTATGGCTTGTGGCCCACCTACCAGGGCCTTATTTGTGAGGTTACATGGGCATCTCAGGAACATGATGTCCATTTCCAGAGAGGCTCTTTTATTGACAAAGTTTACAGTTCTCCGGAAAAGCGATCAATCAATTTGAATCGCTTTTGACTCTGAACTCCTTTGAAACTAAAAATAAAACTGGAAGTGACCGGTCTGTCTGCCAATGGAGTTTCTTACGTTTGTAGAGTAAGACCATGTCTGTTACATCCACCATACTTACCCAAATAAGCATCGTGTATTTAGCCTTAGCATTGCATAGGTTTATGGTTGTAAAGTCCTATTTTATCTTTTCTCCTGCGCTCAAGTTCACAAATGTGCAACAAAACAAACACACAAACAAGTAGGAAATCTTATTTTCAGCTAATTTTATTTCAACATTTTTGTCCACAATAAATACAGTTTATCGTCCACTGGTATACAACTGTAATGCTCAACCTATGTAGGAGTTTGCATTAGATAGACATTGTGGGGCAGTTTGCAACTGAATTTCAGTTTCAGGTAATAAGGCCCACAAACCCCCACCGCCCCCTCCCCAACAATAATCCGCATTTTGTTTATCAAGGATCAACATGAAATGTAAATAAATTCGCCTTTTTTACTTGCGGAAAAGAAGAAAAATTGATTTGTGTTGATCTCTTTATAGGTACGCACACGTGGAGTAAGATGTTAAACCTGTCAAAAACAAAGGTTTGATGACCATTCAGATCTCCATGAGATCAAACGCAGAACACCGCAACAACGGCTGAAGGATGATCTTTTTAAATCTGAACAAGTAACATTTAGCTTTTTGGTCTCAATAGATTTCTTTTTAAAATCCTATCAATAGAGGATACTCCATTCGTCCAAGCTCTTCTGGTAAACGATAATTATTTGTAAAAATACGATGACAATAATACCAAATCTCAAACAAAAAGACACTACCAATATGGCTATTTTAACAGGCATAAACTAATTACCTGAGGGGGCAATTAAAAAAAAAGAGAACAAAAATACCTATAACTGGTAAACTGAAATGCCTAAACAAGAAAAATAGTACAAACGATGGAGTGTCCACAAAAGAGACCAACCAGCAATACTGAAAAGGGATAAAAACAACAAAAAGACAAAAAATACCTCAAAAAGTGCTTCAGTATGTCCGCTAGTATATATATATAGCCTATATACATTTCCACTGGATAGCTAGCTAGCAGCTCGTAGCTCAGGATGCTTTTCCCGCTGTAGTAGCGGAAGTCAGGCCCAGTGTCTCTCTCTCTCTCTCTCTCTCTCTCCACCGCCGGTCGGGTACCCCGGTCAACACCGTCACGGAACTCCAACGGCGACCCAATTCCTGACTGTTGTACTACGTCCCTAAAACCCGTCTGCTTAAGGCCTATGTTAGTTTTTTTTCTTTTTAAATGAAAGAAATATCTAGATTTATTTACTTTTTAAACACAATGAAAGAAATGACATACAGTATAATATATATATATATATATATATATAGTCGTTCAGATATCCCTCCGCTAGAAAATATAGAATTTGCGGTTAGAAAAACAATGTTAATGTGTGTGTGTTTGTTTTGGGGGGAGATTGGTGGGTGGGTTGGTGGTTAGGGGTGGGGGTGTATCAAAAATACAATTAAGGGTACGAAAGTTGATCTTGATCGCACTATCAAAGTCAGGTAGGATTATTTCCCTATGAAATAACTTTGTCTAAAATTGCCACTTTCCCTTAGTTTAGTTTTGTTTCAAAACGAAGAGGACCCGCCTCTTTGTGACTGGGATCTGTAGTCCACACGTTAGAGGGACAGCACACCATCCACCCCTGCCAGGAGACTCTTCACTGCATAGTCACCATTGAGTCAATCCTGTCCATTTGTTCTTTTTTAAAAATAGGTAACAAGACTCAAAGCCTGACTATAAAAATAGTGATTAGCATAATCAGAAGATAGAGTTCAAGTAGAGACAAAGCGCGAAAGAGAAACGAACAGACTCTCAGAAGAATATATCGAGGATATAGGAAACCATGTCGAACTAGAAGAAGTAGAAAACAAGACTGTTTTGTAGAAAAGGTAAAGGCACATATGTTGCTCTCTCCTCTAGGCTAACAAGGGCCTGTTTTTGTGACAGACGTGGAAAAGAGAGGCAGAGAGACAGAGACAGAGGAGAGAGAGAGAGAGGCGAGAGGGCAGAGAGAGGGGGAGAGAGATTGAAAGGCTGGGAGTTTCCATTGGTTGTCCAGGAGGGATGCAGGGAGGTGCTAAATCCACCAGGTGTCACTGTGCTCCGCCAGAGGGCTGCCACCTCCAGCTGGGTGCTAACATGGAGAGGGTTCGGTATATGTTGAACGTTTTTTTCTTTTAAATGTCCACCTCTGTTCTCTTCTCTAGACCAGTGTGATCTCCACCTCTTCTCTCCTCTTCACCTGCCCGCGGGGGTGCTGCTTCGGAGGGGGCGGGGCGGCTCGAACCTGGTGACGACACGGAGGTTAGAGACACAGGAAGGAAAACACTGTGATAAGATAAGATAAAACATTATTAAGGAAATTCTTGGAATGACTCTGATGGGTACATTGTCATCGTCTGTTATGGTCTGAAGCAACAGAAGTGAGGAAAACAGGGTCCACTTTGCTTTCCTTTGGCAAAGAGTTAGAATTGCTGCCTCCTATGCAATTCAATACTATGCTATATAATGTGCCTCACTGTGTACACTGAGATTGGATTGTG